>ML217405.1:0-26551 GCA_004785975.1 Popillia japonica
TTTGCAATTCTACGCAAAATACAAAAACATATGACCAGAGCACTAGGGGAGATCGACAGAGGTATTTACTGAACAAAAGAGGAGCAAATTCCGAATACAACTACATAAATGGAAGCCAAACGTAATGTAGAAGGATAGACAAGAAATATTATAGTAAATTAACTACTTCAGTTTAAGATTTTGACGTCAAGACCGAAACAGTTGAATAAAGAGACAAATAAAGATTATACCTAACTAATGCCTTGATTGACTAGGCCAGTGTAGAGAAGTTCCTAACATTTTAATATGCATTTTCAGGAGATATAAATATATACATATGTTTACTAAAGTATATTTATAACAATTCCTCCCTAGAATTCATAGCAGACGTTAAATTTTCCTTTATAGTTCAAAATAATACAGTTTGCTTATAAAAAATACGATGATAAATGTCTCCTATTTGCTTAAAATTACTTCCTAAATATATGTACATCTCCATTGTCCGCATTATGGCTCGCATTTATTTTCTACAGTTAGACAGCATACGATATATTGAGCTAGATTACACACATGTCTATTATACGAACATATGTGCCCTTTACATATTTAATTTTCCATATAAGGGAACCTTTAGATAAAGCGGTAAAAAGTATTGAATTCAATACACAAGAAAAACATATGTGTACTCATAAAGAATGATCTTAATACTACATATTGTGGTTAGAAAGGATTTTCTGTACCTTATTAGGAATGCAGTTATTAAGACAAGTCCAACTCATAAATGGATGTCATTTATGTACGCATACGTTAAGGAGTATAAAGAAGTCAGTACACCTATATATGGCTAACGGTATGTACGCTTAAAGTTGTTGGTGTCTTACCTTTTTGTTCTATGATTTATTGAACATATATGTCATGCTTATAGAGTTGGTATAAAATGTAGTAATTTGATTAGATTATGTCGTGTTAAATAAAACCCATATTTCAATTGGTTAGGAATGGAAGTTTTTCAAAATGGGTTCCAGTTTCCAATTGTACAAGAACAGCAACTACAGAAATTCATGTTTAAAATACCTTAATACATGAAATTATTTATAGAAAGCACAGGATTTCTATTCGGTTCAGGGTCTATCTCCCATCAAAAACAATCTCATTCCAGAATAATCCTTCTCTCTATGAAACAAGCAATTTAAATGTGACACTACGTAATTAATCTTCGGATGTAGTCTAATCCTAGCGCATTCATGGTATAAGCTGAGTGGTGTGTAGATTTAGTAATTTAGTTACATTTTTGAAATGCTTACTTTCTAGAATTAAACTATACAAGTCCTAAAGACATACATTCGTATAATCTTAATTTTTTTTAGATTCAAATTTATAAACATTTATATTTAATTACCGGAGTACATAACTATAACAGAATTACGATTTCATATCCACATAAAAATTATTTACCGCGTTGTAGTTAGATTTTACATTATTTGTAATTCATTCTGCTACTAATAGGAATGTATGTATGTATGTACTAGGTGCATACGTATTAGCATAAAACATGAATTGAACTGGGAACTAATTCACTAGCATTACCAACTTACCACTTATAATTAGCATCACTAGGTTGAACCATGTATCCGTTATTTGAACTAATATATTAAAAAATTAATGGAAAACGTAAGAAAGCAATGCGAACATAAAACATACATATGTACGTATAGAAAGAACGGACTACATAAAAAAAACTTAAACCATTCGCCTGTTAATGAGAAGATAGCACATACGAGTAAACTTTATGCTGATTTCGCGTGCCCGCTATAAATCCTCGACATATTTCGCACGCAATCTTAGTATAAATACTGATTGACGTATATCCTACCTTCCATCAGAGACCAAGAGAGAACAAATAAGGTAAAGTACCGCATTATATGTTATAGTTCTTTTTCTTTTCGCCTTCAAACACTGTTTTTTCTATATGTCGATGTGGCGGACGGAAAAGAATGAGCTACAGGAATAAATGGACGAAATCCTTAATTAGAAGACGTTTTTTTTTATTTGGTCGTAAAAAACGAAGGGCAATAAAAACGAAAACTTGCGAAAATTTAGGTCAACGATATTTATTAATATTCCAATTTTTTTGTGTTATCGTCCATATGAACGTGAAAAGGGATAACAGCGGTTTGCGTTTCGGGCTTCGGAATTTTTACAATGCGAATAGAATGCCGACAATCATATTGGATCTTAAAATATTTGCCGCTTATTTAATGGCATGCGAATGGAGCGAGACTTTTTTCAGTGTTTTTTTCGTCTTCATAAAGTACGGTTTTTAGGTAGAAAAAAAAACAAATAAAGATACAACATTGATATACAGACTGTAGTAATCTGATCACCGCCAATTACAAGAATTGTCAGAAATCAAATTATGTAGCATTGCTCCTTTATTGTGAAGCAGCGTGATAATAAGGAAATCTGTTAGTATACATATAGTTTTTTTAAGATTGTTCTTTGTGTTGGGTAGACTTAACCTTAACTTAGAGGTAAATAAAAAAAAACGTCGAATTTTAGTACATAATAAACACTGTTACACTCGGGTACATGCCCACGTCTAAATAGATCCAAATTTTGTAAATTGTAGAAATATAATTACTTAGAATAATCTACATAAAACACACGATCAAAATGGGGACAAAAAAAAGAAAATCGAATGAACTTGAAGGTGAGTAAGTAGCCAGTTCTAAATACTTTGTAGCACTACTATTAAAGTTTCTAAATCTAGAGTTGCACTGACTACAGACAGCAAAAGATGCACTGACTACAGACAGCAAAAGAAAGCAAAGTGAATTTTCTGTTTTTTTTGCAAACTTTAAGATCTGTTGTTGGTCTTTCGTGTTTGCGACTGTTATCAAAGAACAACCGATTTTCTAAATTACGCATGAGCTTTTCAAATTGATTTTTTTATGGTTTAGAATGCTTTTACATTATTTCAGCAATTATTTCAGTAATTCACAACCCTCTCCAACTTTTCAGAGAACATGTAGCAATAGTTATAACGAATGGTATTCACCAAAATATTAGATAGATTAGGGTAGATTAGGGTTGGTTGCCCATACGGACCTCTGTAAGCGCGACCTCCCAGATCTATTGTGATCTCATTAATCTTAGAAGGCGCCCTCTAACTTTGCCTTTTTATTAAGCTTAGCGTCTTACAGAACGGCTCCTTAATGTAGCTATCCACTGTGTGTTTCCTTACATGCAGCACTAGAAACCTTGTGCTCGCCAGGCTCTGCCAATGGCAAAGCACATGAGCTGGAGCTTCTTCCTCCTTTTGCAGAATTTGCAGATAGCATTCTCTGCTAGGTCTTTGTTATACATATGCCTCTTTCGACTACATTGATTGGTCAGAAGACCTACTATCATTTTGACGGTCTTCCTGTCTTTACTCAACAGGTCTTTAGTAAACCCAAACTTCTGTTCTTATAGGAACTATTTGGCCTGCCCTTGTCCGAGTAATCTCTGCCGCCATACTCTGGGCTTGTTATATATCCATCCAACCTCAGGCCAATGTTTGTTTCCCTTGTGAACTCACCTCATAGCAGGCGCTTACGTAGTCTCAAATCAGATTAAAAGTCAGCACTTGCAGAACTAATCGCTTTAAGTGTTGATTGGCTGTCATAGAAATTAGCGACACTTTTATCTAGTTCCGTCCATCTTTCTACTTCTTTAATGCAGTGACGAATTTCTGCTATCTAAGTTTGGAACACCGTCGTATCCTTGCTGAAGCTTATTTAAAGGGCCCTTTTAGGCTTTCATCGATATATATCACCTCCTACGCTGTATTCCTTTTTGGAGTCGTCTGTATATCAGTTCGAGTCCGCTCTTACTGGTTGGTCTTTCTCCCAGTCGTTTTTATCTGGTATTTTCATCTGATATTTCATATATAAATGGAGTATCAGAAACATGGCATCACTTCTATTGGTTTTTGATGTTTGGCATCGCGAGAGTTACTTATCGGTGCTTGCACACATCAGTTGGTATGCTACGTACCTGGCAGTTCCTTGTCGATAGATATGTAATGGTGGCAGATTCAAGATAGTTTCCAATGCTGCGGTGAGGGTCGATCTCATCGCGCCTGTGAAACAGAGACAGGTCAGTCCCTGCATCTCACTTAGCTTTCTGGTCGTCCCCACCTGCTGCACCTCTGGCAACCATACTACTACGTATGTTATCGTGGCTCTGATTATCCTTATCTATAACAGTTTCTTCCACACAGCCTTCTGCACCTGCCCTAGGACAATAATTTTGTGTTGGTTGTTTCATCAATACGTATATTGTAATAACTTTTATTCTGAAAAAAATGTGACCTAGTTTGGCTTCAATACAACTACAGGAACAAATTGCTTGTTCATAGAATTTAGGTGGCCTTACCACCTTTCTATATTGCATTTTATGCAACAATTTGGAAACTAATTGAAGTACATTCCATTGTAATTCATTTAACTATTATATTATATAGAAATATTATTTACCAATATATACTGAAAACCCAACTACCACGAGGCTTATTACTGATGGTATTCGAATTAAAATAGTAATTATATTACTTACTTCCAGCGTCTGCGTCGTCAATCAAATAACCAAACACACAAAATAGGTCTACTAAAAATGCATTGCTATTATTTCGAAAGTCCAGAATTATTTGTCGCTGTATTTATCATATCATATAGACCACATTATTTCAAAATGAATCATATTTTCTTAGTATTTCGACAGAATCAATTACTAAACCACAAATTTTCTCACAGCTACATATGTCATCATTTTACAGATGTCAAAATATGTGAATTCTAATGATATTTTATTGGTTGTGTAGAAAATAGTCCTTTCGTTCATTCCATTAGTCAAACGGATATCAAAACTATTTTCAGTCATTCCAAAAATACACTACAGAAACATTATTTTTCATATCTTCATCTTCATCAACATAACATACATTCTAAACTTAGTGGCAGCGATCAATATCGCAATATACGCCACGGCTATTCCTTTTACATTTCTAATTTTAAAGCTGAAGCCTACGGCTTACTTAGTTGGAATTTATACCTAAATATCAATAACATTCCACTAATTCGAAAGAGAATTTTCATCGTGTTTTACGTTTTTGGCGAAGGTTGTTAACCGAATGAATTTGTTTACGTTAAGACGGCGTACAATGTCTTTATTTATGTAAAGACACTATTAAATTCCTTGCTCACTCAGTGCGGGCCGAATGCCAAGTTTAACAATACACTTATTCACGATTCGCTTAGTTTGTAATAAACGTCATCGTCGGTGAAATATGCTCGGAAATATTCGTGCGGATACACATACCCTATACAACCACAGCGGAAAGGAGAAAAGCTTACGAGGTAGAAACAAAATTTCGAAGTTTTAAGAAGTACGGGAATAAATATTTATTAATTTTTAGGCTACTGTTTACTATTCGCAGACTACCGTTCCTAACTTAGGAATATAGGGACAGGACACGATTATCTAAGCGGAAATACTTTGAACCGTTTGTTTATTCATCGTGCAACAGTAGTGTCAGTAAGACTTTGTTGTGTTTTAGTAGTCGTATTCTCGTATCATTTTGTTAGTAGGTTGCCTTTTAACTAATTCCACTATATTACGAACACCTTATTTACAAAAATGTTGGACAACCGACAGTGCTAACTATTTATAAAGGTATTTAGAGGAATTGTTAGAAAGATGCAGAAAATGTAGTCAAGTATATACACCTCTGTTCTGTGAATCATCTATACACCAAGGGATGCTTTGTTGTTCAGTATTTATTCATATTTGTCCCAGGCGATATTTACTAGAAGCTAAACTTTGTTAAGCAATGGTTACTCTCAACTAAAGATGATAGCGCTGTTAGAAGAGATATATACAAGTCGATTAGCAATAGAGAACGGCAAAGTTGAAAAAAAGTAAGCCGATTACAGAAACACATAGTTTTCTTTATGCCATGTCTGAGACTTAAATACAAAACAATAAAGTGATAATATTTACCTATAATGTTATGTTTTCATCTTGTTTAGTAAGAAAGTTCTCAAATTTACATTGTTACGTCCCTGTTTACGTACAGCAACGTCTTATTTTCACGGCCAGCTGTGTATATGCATAACATCTACCGCAGAATATCACAACAGACGCCATAATATCACAACAATAACAATAAAACCAATATCCGCAACAACAATAACCGACGAACAGCTTCTTTGAATATTCGGAGTTGTTGTTTTACAATATATATGTAGAGATAACAGCGGCGGAGGTAGTGGTGGTATGCAGAGATTACGAATAGCAATAAAAAGGATTCAGATAATACTGGGGAAACGACATATCGTGTAGATGTGTGTGTGCGTGTGTGGGAGTCTAGACGTTATCGTTTGTATTATTAACCACTAATTAATAAATACTACAGACTTTATTGTTAATAGTACAGTGCTAGCTGTGTTAGGGTTACCCTCTGGTACATATACATACGTTAACGTCTAAATTCTGGTGATTTCGATAATCTGCATGGTATAAAACCGGAAGGTATTTAAAGTTTAGATAAACACATACAACAAAGGAAACAGCCGTTCTTCATCATTTATTATACTTATTATTAATGTTAATAACTTGTGCCAAAATACATTTAAACTGTTGAGACACTTGGACTTGCACGAGGAAAACTTATCTAAGTGAAAATTAAATTATGATCGTTAGCACAAGCAAATAATTTAGACTGAATAGCTGGAAGTTATATAGGCCGTTTAGGCTGCATAGCTTGGTAATTTGTTTCCACTCTCTCCGATTTTGAGCCTTTTCTTTCCAGTCCCGGATTTGTTTGTCTTCCACGGCCTCGGTCTATATCCTTCTCGGTCTTATCCGCTCTTCTTGCCATCTGGGATTTTCCATCCTATATGTTTTACACATTTATCCTGCTCTAACCTTTGCAAGTATCCTAACCACTGTAACGTTTTCATTTTTATGAAGTTAACAATAGATGTTTCGTTTGTTCTTCGTTCCCATCCTAATTCTGTTCTTCCACCAAACATTCTCTTCAAAATCATTCTTTCGCAGATTTCCAATTTCTCTTCTGCCTAATTTGTCATTATCCATGTCTCACTTGCATATGTCAGGGTCCGTCTCAGTATCGTTTTATATCACCTGATTTTCGTTTGTCGAGACACTTCTTTGCTTGTCACGATTTTCCTTAGGTTACCCACGCACCTAGTGGCCTTGACTATTCGTCGTTAGGTTTATTTCCGTTTGTTCTTGGCACTTGTTATCGATCAGGACCCCCAGATATATAGCGCTGTCCACCCCCTCAAGGTTTATTATCTTCCCGTCTTGTTTCTTACGCACTACAAGATTATATCTGTTTTGACTTCCATATTTGTTCTTTAACTTCATAAATTTGGATTTGCTAATATTGTTCCTGTTTTTTGCTATCAGGACTACGTCGTCGGCATAGCCTAGACGCTGGTGACTCTTAGTAAATATTAGGCCATTTCTATGAATTTTGCTCTTTCTTATTATGGACTGCAATGCTAGATTAAATAGAGTTGTTGATAGAAGGTCCCCTTGTCTTAGGCCTTGAAGCACCTTGAACTGCTTGCTCGTTCTACCATTTATTTTTACCAAGTTTACGGTGTTCCAAAGAGTCATTTTTATTTCAGGTCACTAGCTTTTCTGGGATTTCCAATGTTTTTCAGGGTTGTTATTAATTCCTGTCTATTTATACTAGCGTAAGCTTTTTTAAACTCTACGAAGAGCACTAGAACCGGTATTTCATACTCGTAACATCTCTCAAATATTTGCTTTAAGATGAAGATCTGGTCGGTTGTTCCTCTTCCTTTTTTAAAGCCTTCTTGGTACTCTTCAGGCACCCGCTCCGCATGTATTTCTGTTCTTCTTTTTATTATATTTGGCAATACTTTGTACACTACATCCAAAAGTACGATCCCTCTATAATTTTCGCAGACTGACGTACTCTCCCTTCTTATATATGATCATTATCAGTGCCTCTTTCAAGCTATCTGGCACTCTTTCCGTTTCCCATATTTGGTAACAGTTGATAAATTTCATTTTCTAACTGCTCTCTTCCAGCTTTCAAGTTTTCGGCTGTAATTCCATATGCGCCAGGGCATTGTTTTTGACTAACCTCATTATTTCGCTTATTTCCGCTTTGGATGGAGCTCGAAGTATTGCTTCCATCTTTCTATCTTCTTTCGGTCGTCTCTTATCAGATTTCCTTCCCTATCTTTTATATATAGAGTTGTGTTGTAAGAATTTCTTTTTATATCATTTGCTTCTTTGTAAAATCCTTTACTTCTTTGGTAATTTTCTTCAATATATTTTATTTACTTTATTATATACTTGATTATATTATTTCTCTACATTTCCTTCATTTCTGTTCTGTATCTTCATCCTGATTATATTCTTCTGTTTGAGTTCATTGTCACATTTTTCATTTAGCCAATTCTTCCTTTCGGTACGTTTCTTCTTACTTAGATGTTTCTTTGTAGCCTCCGCTATTGCCGATTCTATTCTTTTCCATTTTGCTTTCGAATTTTTGTCTGTTCTTCTGTAGCTAGATACTTCTCGACTTCCCTTCTATATTTTCTTGCAACGCTTGTCCATTATATACAAAAGAAAAAATAAACCACCTTCATTTATCATCACTATATTCCTTGAGTGATAGACTATTCTCCATTGAAATCTACATGTTTAACTTGTAACGTAACAATGTCTGTACATATATGGTATATCTACATCTGATGTAGTAATTTCTCAATTAAGCAATAGTTGGCTTAGAATTGCTTAAAGACGTGAATCACTCGATGGGTATTTCTGCATGATTATTTCGCTATTGTTGATCTTTAAACAGCCCACTCTTTCAAATATGTTAATTTTGAAAATTCATTTTTAGCAGCGGGTTTTCATGCATTTTATTATACCATATTGAATTTTTCTTTGTACAATGGCGCTATAGCAAATTGTAATAATGGTAATAATAATCCGCCTGGTTCAATATATCAGCTTTAACGTTCACATTACCTTTTTGAAAGGTATTTTGGAACCTGCTTTATCCTCTAAGGTTTTTTAACATGATTATGAATGAGATATAACAGTTGAAATATTTTTTCAAATAATATTGCAACATCAACCACTTCGTTATATATTTTTCTTTGATCAGACCAAGTATGTAGCAATATTTTCAATAATCCACTTGAGTTTTAAATGACCTAGAAGCATATTTTTACTTTAACTGTGAAAATATTATTAACACTGTTTTCACTTTTCATCAATTAGAAGCGATAACTTCTTAAAAACCGGTGTCCTCATTATTACTGCTGTAGTTACATTCTCAGTCTTGGCTACCCCATTGGACAATGGCCACTGGAAGTTCCAATTTTCTTTTTGAACTACTGCTGGCGTTTTTATCGTGCCGTACTTCTAGACTGAATGAAGCTGACATCATTTGCGCAGTTGGTTACAAACAGGAGACCCATGGAATAGTCTTTCAGCCGTTTCCCAAACTGTTTCCACGACGTTCGAAACATTCTCTGTCCAATTCAATACACAAGTATTGACAAATATTGTCAAATGGAAGCTGCAGTTGTAATTTTGCCAGGGTTTATTTCGTAAACGAAACCATAGAAGCAAACCAGCTTGAGAATTGTCGACTTGCTTGCTGGTGTCTGTTTGTCAAAAGTTGTTTAGATGATGATGATAAGAAAATCTTTAAAATTAAACTACTTGTCAATCTTCAAAATTATCACCAGCTCTTGAAGAAGGACTAATACTTGACAGTGACTAAATTTAATGGCCATTGCAATCACTTTCCATTGGTGTGAATCAGCATCCCTGCGGGTGCATTTGGCTTAATCAAATATTGTTGTATGGAAGGAGTCGTTTGTTTAATTAAAGAACTACTCCTCTTTAGTGTTATTGATATTGGTCTAATAAATGTAATTTGTCGTTCAGTTGTGTCGATTCACTTTTCAATTGAATGTTTTTACACTGCTGAATTAGCTTAGGTCCCTTATACCTAACTACAAAAAATATCAAATGATTCACAGAGATATGTACATTTAGAAATCCAAATCAGGATTTAAACTAAACAAATCTAGCTGTAAGATAAATGGTCAAAACCATACATGTATGCATCTATAAAACTATTGCAGATATTGTTATTGGCCTGTTTTATTCATTACTTTAGACCGTCGTTCTTCCACGTCAAGTTGAGCTCGTTTAACAGTAATAAGGATTATGGTAAGATTTCTTTAATTGCGTTGCTCTGTCTGTCCTCACCGATATTTGAATGACGACCTATGTCGACGTAGCGTAACTCATTTGTTAATATCTGCAATATTAAAATCTAATGGCTCAATACTCGATGAAAATAGGTAATTACATTATATTCACAAATTATATAAAGCTATAATTTCCAATGACTTAACTTAACTAAGTATCTTTTATAGACGTATTTTACGTCCAAGTTGTACTGCACATCTGCATAAAGGAATGTCTGTTCTCTGGTCTAATGTAATAATACAATAAGTAGACATTAAGCGTTGTCTGACAATGAGTCGGTACGGTTGCGGAATACTAATTAAACCGAGTTAATTCATCAGATTCACTTGTTTTGTACTAATCAGTGATATGCGTTCTCGGTCTATTGTTCCGCGAAACAAGATAATTGCCAATTGCTTTCAATAAGTGACGCGTTTAATCTTTCTTAGCAACCTACGACCTCCAGCATCCGCTTCAATACGGCTATTAAAATATCCAGTGAACTCCCTACAACAGACGGTTTGTTACTCTGAAAAATGAAGCTGATGCTCTTATTGTCTGCTGTGCAATGCACAAGCAGAATGTTTTCTGCTAATTAAAGCTTATAGGGAATTGACGTTAATATATTTATCGATTTGTAATTAGTGTAGTACTAACAACTACATGATTGATAGGTTATACAACTAACAGTCTTGTAATGGTATTTTTAACTATACATACATACATATGTAACAGATTTGTACGTCTAACAATAGTACATTTAGTTATAAATTAGAACAAATGGGAAAATATATTTTACTAAAAGTTTATTGTTCTAAAAGACGCAAAATGTCACATTTTATAAAAACAGTGTTGGTATTTTATATCTCACTATTTTTTACCTTTTCTATATTGAAGAAAATTATATATTTTACGTATACAATTGAAGATAAAAGACTTATAAATCAAACAATACTAACAATAAGTCAATATATATATATATATTTATATTTACTGATATAAAAATAGGCCAAGTTCTTTGGTAATTTGCGTTTCTAACCCTATCTCGTTTAACTCTAAAGCTTATGGTTAGTCTTTTCTGCAACTACCTCATATGTCAAACAGAAATAATTTATTTTAGGATGTAAACTCGTTTTTCCTTGTTGTAGTGGTTATTTTGTTAGCGTAAATTTTAGCATGTTAATACTCCAGGTGTGTTGGTTTGTTTTAGATTAAACCAAAGTGGGTGAATACGTTATTGTGATACTTTAGTGAGTAAAGTATATGTAAGAATAGTACACAGTGTTCAACACACCGTTATTCCCTTATATTGTAATACTTGTAATCCATGCGTTGATTGGTTACTGTATTATGTCCGTGCTGTGTGGAATATAATACCTTCCGAATATACCAATTCGGTTTGGGTAGGTACACGGCTGATGGTGCACAACATTAGACAGCAAATAAAACTCTAACGTTGTACATGATCAGCCGCTTAGTTCTATCCAAACTTATAGAAACGTAGTTTGATGAAGTCGTAGGCGATGCTAAAGTACCAACTGTGCTATTCCGAGGTATTTTCGACCCATTATTGTAACCGCGTTAAGTTAGATTTGTTTACTGGTCTGATGGTATTATTTTATTGTTGGCGAGCGACTGAAACTCTAGTAAGCTGCACCGCTTCCTAAATTGTACCACATCAGTATTTCATAAATCTATATAAAGCACCATCTAACCTACATATATACTCCTATGTGGCAGTTAAATTAGTCTGCACCTTAATTACAAAGTATCACACAGATGAACGAGTTATTGGCAGTGAAAAATGAAATTGTTTTTAAACTTAATGTGACTTTTGCAGGTGCTTTCCTAAGCTTTAAATCCAACTCTACACCATTTATACTTGTCAAATATACATATAAGGCATTTTTTGTGGTATTTTTATTCGAGTTAAACGAATATCTACCATTATCTTTTGTAAATACTTTGTAAATATGACGCTTCCCTAATTTGTATTAGTAAAGAGTTGACTATTTTGTACCGGTACAAGACAAGTAACTGTCTGTAATTCCTTTTACGCCAAAAGTTGAAAGGGTATGAAATATGGCAAGCTGTCAGAAGAAGATGTGAAAGAAACGTTAGAGAAATATGAAACTGGAAAGGATGGTTTTGAATGAAATATATAAAAGCTAAAGACTATAATATAGTGTTTGCTGGTTGTACTACATTCAGTGATGAGATTGAGCAACAGCTTGAAGACCAAATTCTAAATCTAGAAGAATGTTTCTACGGTCATACAATTAAAGATATTCACAGAGCCACATTTGACTATGCAGAGCAAAATGAAATCAAGAATAATTTTAATAAAAGTTCTCGTATGGGCGGAAAGAAATGGTTCTATCAATTCATGGAAAGGCATCCAAATATCTCCTTGTGTCAACCAGAAGCTACATTCTTGACAATAAGTCATGGAGTTTAGTAGAAAAAATGTTACTTTTGCTCATTTAGCTTGTTTCTACGTTTTTATAATCTAGTTCATGTTTAATTAAGCGTGATATGACTAAAGTTTCTCTGATTCAATAAGAAACGTTACTGCATAATAGTTTATATGATTTCGTTTTCATTTTATTTTGGCTGGTACAAATTGGGAAGCCACATGGTTCTATTTAGGAAACGAGTTGCTTAAATTGCAGTTATTTAAGAATATATACTTTATATTTAGCTTACAAAAAAATAATAAATACATAAGAAACCTTATTTGGGTGGGAAACATTACCAAAAATGAGACATTAAATTCTTAAATTGGACGATGAATCCGCTCATTTTTGAGCGGATTCATCGTCAGGATCTAAGAATTACATTGATCTCTAAACGAAACAGACGCGTAATAGCTCCAGAAATTGGTGCAGAATTAAATGAAAGCCGCGCAAATCCGGTGTTGCTCACGACACTGAAGAGACGCTTCACGAAGCTGAATTGCACGGTCGAATAGCCGCCAGAAAACCATTACTATGGCCGCAAAACCGTAAGAAACGATTGGAATGGCCAAACAGCATAAATATTGGGACATGTGTGTGTGGACATGTGTGTGGTCAAAGGTGCTATGGACGGACGAAAGCAAATTTCAGGTCTTTGGTACTAATCCACGCACATTTGTTAGAAAGAGGCAAAAGGATGCCTGCCTGCCTGAATGTGTTGCACCAACTGTTAAGCATGGAGGTGGTTCTGTGTTCGCTTGCGGTTCATTTTCCTTTAAAGGCGTCGGGGATCTGCATCGAATTAAAGGAATTTGAAAAAAGAAAATTATCGAGACATTTTGAAGCACCACGCTATTCTTTCGGGGTAAGACCAATTGGTGAGGGGTTTTACTTGCAGCAGGACAATGATCCCAAGCATACCTCCCAACTTTGTAACAATTATTTGTAAGAGAAAGAAAGAGAAGGTGTCTCATAAATATGGTTTGGCCGCCGCAATAGCCCGTCATTAATCCCATCGAGTTGTTTTGGAATGAGTTAGACAGAAATTTATGACACCACTGTCCAACATTTCAGAAGCTACTCTGGGAACAATTAGTTAATGCTTGGAAAACTATACCAGTGGATATCATCCAAAAACTAGTCACACGATTGCCAAATATCTGCAAAAAACTTACATACATACAGTATAAAGACGGTTACTTTCAAGAATAATAAAATAATAAACATTGTTTTTTTAATAATAATAATAATAATAATAATAATAGCCTTTTATTTTTTTCCACGATTATAAACAAAGAAATATATATATACTACATCAAATGAGATCTACATACCGTTAGAAAAAAACCAGGCGGAGTTCAGGTTACTACAAATTGTAGCGCCTGCTCTTCCACTCAACCTGACTATTTTTTCAATGTTTTTATTATAAATAAACTTGTATTTTATAAAAAAAATGTTTGTTTTATGAAAAACGTTTTCATTGAATATATGTTTAGTTACACGAAACATGTTGCAGGTTATTGTAATTTCCGCAGTAGACGTAAGTGAAATATATCGACATATTTACAAAATATGTCGTATTTTCCAATTTCACCATTTCAAAAATTATGTAATAACGGCTGACGCTCGAATGTTTTAAAATGGGTCGATCGACCGCGTTTATTTAATAAAATATGTATGCGCATTGCACACCTCCATCTGGAAAATGTCACCAGAAAGAGAGCCGACAAAGCGTGTGTGCCTGCACGATCATGCGTTGGAAAGAACAGGACGGAATACATCATCGCTTAGAAGGCCCAAAATTGTCTAACTTATGGATGTAAACAAACTCGTTCGCGCGCTCTCCACAAGCTTTCGCCCCTTTTTACACACATACACCCACACATGCTGGCGTTTCGCGTTTATGCTTCTGCCTTCAAACGCAATGTTTGGTTTCTCGTTTACTACCCTTACTAATGTCATCTGCAGACTTACGCCTTATAGCTCCTTTCTTCTCTTTTCTTTTTTCATATTTCTGGTCAATATGTAGTGGAAAGTAAATATGTGTTTGTATGTGTGGCGAATGAGAGCAAAAAATGTGTGAGTTGCGATTTAAGTGATTTACAAATCGTAAACCTTTGTAGTTCTTTGTACGATTTTCACTTACGGCTGAGACACTAAATTATACTAAATGAACTTTTAGCAATTTCGTGTATCCCACATTTCATGCATTGCACGTAATTCCATAACATCTGGTGTGTTCGTTTTCTAGAAAAAAATATCAGTGCAGATTTGGATACCTTACACTTTCATAGATTGACGATGACACGAGATTAACTCAAAATCAAACCAACACGTGGATAATATTGACTCTGGCTTAACAGAAAGAAGCAGAAAGTCTTAGGAAATTAAGCATGCACTATGCAAATGTACAAATATATCACAGGCAAGGTATTCTAGTGAGTATTACAAGGAATATAGTCATTGCTCACTCATCATTTCAAAAATATAACCCGTACTGAATTATAGATATCTATTTATTATTATTATTATTATTTATTATATATATATCTATTATTAAGCCATAAATTTGGATATATGTATACTTATTTGGCGATTAATGGGAATAATCTAATTAACATGCAACAAAGTACGGGTATTTCTTCCTAATTTGATAATTGTATAAGATATTCTATTGTGGCCACGTCTTTGTTGATAAGTTGTGACACTGTAGTGTATTGTGAAAGATGGTTGAGGTTCCAAGTACATCTTTTAACTTACCCCAGTAATCTAACGCGATTACCCGTTTCCAATCCAATATCCTTAGCAAACTACGAGCTTGACTGTAGATATCGTGGCTTTAAGTAAAGTACAGTTATCATCTATGGAGCCATAAGTATCATTACCTCTGTTCCAGTAGCCTTTAGTTACCACTTAGGCAGAAGTTTATAAATTTGTTTGATTGAGCTTCTGAGAATGTTGCTTTTCATAGAGACACACTTTTCTTGGCCTCTCATTTGGTACTTCTTCAGCAAGTGGCTTCTCAAACGCCAAAGAATTATTTGAGTCCAACGAAATGCATATTGACTTTTCGTCTTCCAAGTAAATCACTTTAGGTGTAGATATTTACCCTACTATATTTGCGCAGCATTCCTAGACGCACTGGTCTGTAGTTTCTGATTGCGCTTGGAACACATTTAAAGGATTTGTACTCAGACATACAAGTTTATCTCCTTTAAACTAGTACATAGTATGTAGATAAGCGAATAAATTTCGCTCTCTATAAAACGGTAAAGTTATATTTATCGATGTGCGATGAAGACAGGAGCAATGCTTTTGACTAATACCGATATTAATGTTGTATTAATGTCTTTTCGCCCGTCTTTGGTCTTCTTACGAAAGTAATATAAATGACCATCGGGTCTATTATCATTTAATATAACCAATAGATCAATTGTAATGTTTGACATTGTCAGAAAGCTATTGAGTGTTTCTTGAGAATTCTGTCTAAATGCGTTGCAGCTCCGTCCTTAGTTAATAATGAAAATATAACTTTCGATAAGCCTTTAGGATAATTATTTACAACTATAATATTTGCAGTTATAGTAGATACAATAATCTTTTAACCTTATGTTTAACATTTAATATAGAAATGTATTGATCATGGCTTTCCTAGGTTTAGACAAGTATGTACAACCGAAGCCTCAGGTAATAAAGGTGGATAGTTTTTTCCTCAGAGAATACTAACCTAACATATTTTTGGAGATCAACAAGTCACCTAAAAATCCGCTTCCACATTTACTCCTCATGTGTGCCCTTTAAATTACTGGTCATGTAAAAGTTTTCCTGAAACGTCGACATGATAATGTGATGTAACTCCTATAGGACAACATAGAATAGTTTTTTTAAGATGTTGAATGTTTAATGTGATCATTGAATTTGTTTCTCATGATTCTCAGAATTCAGTCTATAAATATTTGTGTATTGATAGAAAGTATTTGTATTTATAAGTAGAAATGGGTGCTTTCCTAGAACTAACATTAGCAAAATGATTTCAGAAGTTAGTTCCAACAACAATATACGAACATGCAACCTCATGGTGTACACTTGCAAAGTTTCAGAAATTTAGAAATTCAAAGAATCTTTTTTATCTCAAAAAGCAGAGCATAGTTTCACTTAATAATCAATGATATTGTTCCAGTATAAGTGTTATTGAATAACAGTTCATAATGTCCAGAAGCAATTCTAATAATTATGAATAGATACATACGTATACAAACTACAAGATACAAGGTAACCAGTGATGTCGCAACTGTTGGTTCTTATTATGTCAAATCTTAGAATCGTTCAGTCCGGTTGAGATAAAATGAAACCAGCGAAGATTTGGGGCTGACAAAGTCTCTCACATGCAAATTTCGTTCTTGGCCGTGCGGGCACCTGGTATGATTCATTATGCATGACACTTACAATCAAGTCACAACAAAGTGTTAATAAACTCTTTGTGTGGCCCGAATTATGTAATTTACGCTAGCCAAGTCCAGGTCATATTGAGGGAATGTATAGTATCTACATATATATTTACATACTCATAGTACATCTCATTCAGTGCTTCTAGAAAACACAATTTGTCGTTGCGATTATCAGAATTGCAATATTAATAATCAGAAGTATAATCCTATGTATTTTCTCTAACAAATCGTAGATTTTGGCAGGCAATTTTATGCATTTTGTTAATAGCGAAAAAATTGAAACAAGACAGATTAGTGTCAACAAAAAGACAAAACACTATACACAGGTGTCCTTCTAAATTTAACTTATAAGTTAACCTCGATTAACTCGAGCTCTAATTAGTTTGCATCTAAACTACTAAAACGTACCTATCTTACTATTCATTTAATTGCAATTAATTGGACGGTACAATTATAATGAAGCGATTAAGAATTTTTATACAAGCAGTCGATACCAAAACAAGACGATGTTGATTATCACAATGAAGCAAAAATTTAATGACATATGTATATAGGGTTACTTACATTAAGCGGTAATGGTATTCATAATAAGAAATCTCCTTACCTGTAAACAAAAGAGAAAAGTAGTTAATAAAATATGTAGGTATATCCAAATGTCACACGATACTTTATGCGTTCAAGCGTTGAAACTGCCTTAAAAATATTATCGATAGAAGAAGGAAATATCTAAAGGACTACGTTATTAATGGATTAACCTCACACTTAATCCAGCTCTGTGTTACCATACAGAACTCCTATATGCCGCATAAATATCAGTTAACAATGAGTCTCGATGTAGAACGAAAATAATTAAATTATTTCGATTTCGCTATAACGCGAAAATTTCCAATTATTTTAAATTGAAATTCGAGGCGTAAAATGCAATACACTCCATCACAATAGCGGAAAACTAAAATCTAATACATTTGCTAGGTTAGATACACCGCAGTCGGTGATATATTTATTCGAAAAACAGTGAACAAACAGCATTGCACATATATATTATTTGTTTAATTAAAATAATTACTAATAGATATACATTGTGTATATATCACAATGCGGCATTAAATTTAATTTTGACATTTAACAACTAAACCAGATAGATATTCAGGATTATACAAATTATACAGTATCAATATTTTTATTATGAGGGCTTTCCGGTTCTAACTCATCAATCATAGTAAATATATACCACCAAAAAAAACAAAAGACAACAAGAATAACTAAATAAAAAAATTACACAAATTCTAGGTTTCGTCAGTAACGTAAATGGCATTTTCTGGACGAAATGTCGGTAAGAAAAGTTATTTATTTATTCTTGTGTTTTATTTTATTTTTTGTTTGTACATACAATATTTAGATGTTTGTTTCAGAATTAGTGGTTTTAAGACAAGCAAAATATTTTATAAACAATAACATTTTTGTGAAGAGGTTCAAGTAATTTTTCTTCTTACTATTAGGTCTATCCGAGGACACACTGTACCGGGTGCGCCATTAGTGTGTCGGCGGAATTTAGCATGAAAACTACTAGAGATAGGAAAGTGAGATTTCCTGTACGTATATAGTTTTATACTACGCTTTCTTTTTAATTATTTACAAATATAATAATAATAATAATAATAAGGTGTTACAAATTTGCGCAGCCAGCTTCTACTTTTTTATATTAAATAGTTTGCTATATTTTTTAGTAATTATTTTGGTAGCCACCTAAAATACCTTTGCAATGATGTATGGATATGTAGGCTTCCGGCCATTAGGTTTGGCAATATTGTAAATTTTCTAAAAAATTTTACATTTGCAGGTTTGGAGATTTAAAATGTTTATATTGTAAGCGGATGTAGTGTCGAGCGTTATTCTTTTGTTATCAATTTGGGGGGTTAACACTTTATGCTGTTTCAAAGTGGTGTACCGTAAAAATTATACAGAGTGTTAAATATGTCGCGGCACATTTGCCGAAATTCAACCCTTTCCTCTTTCGATTTTTTTAAATGCAAACGATATTTTTAGATATTGCCAGCAAATTCCTTGTGAAATTACCTTCAAAATGGTACCAAATATGTACAACTAATTTCCAGTATTTTCGGAGATTTTTACCATTTTTATGGAAAATATTTTAATAATTTTATAAAGATTAAGCCATTTACCACTGCTCATTTGCTCTTTTTATGTAAATTGTTTCAATTACTGAAAAAATTAAAACAACCGTAGATACGTGATATAAAATTATTATTATTTATACCTTTAAATTTTTTAATCATAAAATAATTCAAAATATGTTCAAATATGGTTTCATTCTGTTCTATGGATATTCTCAACCGTCTCTGTATGGACCGCGGTAGGTTTTCGGCCATATTGTCCTTGTTCAACTGAAGAAAAGCATTTCTTATACGTTGCTGCATATCTTCTGTCGTTGTAGGAGGTGTCATATAAACTATGTTCTTTATAGTAGGCCACAGAAAAAAGTCACAAGGGATAAGATCTGGTGATCGCACTGGCCAGTTTACTGGACCTTCTCTTCCAATTCACCTATTAGTAAACACTCTTGCAGCAGTACCGTAATGTGCGGGGGCACCATCATGTTGATACCACAATCTGTCCATGAAATTATCTGGAAGACCTTCTACTATTACTGGTAAATTATTTTGTAAGAAGTTTCTGTAAATTTTACAATTTAGAGTATTTTAAAAGAAAAAAGGGCCTACCACGGTGTTTCCTAAAATGCCTCCTCAAGTGTTAACACTCCATTTGTTTTGATATAAAACGGGCTGCACAAAATTAGGGTTTCTTGTGTCATAGTAGTATACACTTTTTCTGTTCATAATTCCAGAACTAGTAAATGTTACTTCATATGTGAAAAGTACATGATCTAAAAAAAAATCATCTTGATGTAACCGTAAAAGCAGCCATTCACAATGCACAAGTCTCTTTTCAAAATCTGTTCGTAGTAAGCCATGGTGAATATTAATTTTATAAGGATGAAACTTGTTTTCTTAAAATTCTCCTCGCGGTAGAGGTTGTAATTTCATGTTGTTTCGAAATTGCGCTTGTAGAGACGTGGGGATTTTCTACAACGGATTGAATGACTATCACTTGTTTATCTTCTGTAGCAATAGTTTTTGTTCTTTCATGTTTGAGATAATTCACTGAACCCGATCGAACAAACCTTACTAATAAATTGTCAAAGCTTTTACCATCCGGGGTTATTGATCCTAGTAGTGGATTTCTGTTGCAAGCGCCAAGAAGAAATACCATGTCTATGAGTTCCTCCTTCGAAAAATTCATTTTTAGTTGAATTAGGTAAACAATAACAGGAACAAATACACCGGATTATAGTAATACGTAATAATTAATAGTAATAAATAGTAACTAATAAATAAATAATTCAAATTGCAAAAACGGGCGATAATAAAATTATAACAAATATTGAAACGTAAGAATACGCAAGAGATACTGCAAAATCGGATTATGTGGAAATACAGATTTGATGTTTCTTTAGAGTCTTAGTTTTTGTTTGAAACTCATGGCTATCTAACGACATTGGAGTGATCCACATATAGAACATTGTTAAAATATTTTTCATAAAATGGTAAAAATCTCGGAAAATACTGGAAATTAGTGCTATATTTTTGGTACCATTTTGAAGGTAATTTCACAAGGAATTTTCTGACAATATCTAAAAATACAGTTTGCATTTAAAAAAATCGAACAAAATAGGGTTGAATTTCGGCAAATGTGCCGCCACATATTTAACACCCTGTATAATTTTTACGGTACACCACTTTGAAACAGCATAAAGTGTTAGCCCCACAAATTGATAACAAAAGAATAACGCTCGACTCTACATTCGCTTACAATATAAACATTTTAAATCTCAAAAGCTGCAAATGTAAAAATTTTAACATAATTTACAATATTGCCAAAACTAATGACCGGAAGCCTACATAACCATACATCATTGCAAAGGTATTTTAGGTGGCTACCAAAACAATTACTAAAAAATATAGCAAACTATTTAATATAAAAAAGTAGAAGCTGGTTGCGCAAATTTGTAACACCCTGTATATTTGTAAATAATTTAAAAAAAAAGCGTAGTATAAAACTATATACGTACAGGAAATCTCACTTTCCTATCTCTAGTAGTTTTCATGCTAAATTCCGCCGACACACTAATGGCGCACGCTGTACAGTGTGTCCTCGGATAGACCTAATAGTAAGAAGAAAAATTAGTTGGACCTCTTCACAAAAATGTTATTGTTTATAAAATATTTTGCTTGTCTTAAAACCACTAATTCTGAAACAAACATCTAAATATTCCTTTTAGCAGATGAGAAAATTCAAGAAACACGCTTGAATAACAGACAAGAATTTAGCACTCTGTTTAACATCCCTATCAAAAATATGCAATGAGCTTTAATCAGGGTAAATAGCAGTCAATTTACTTGTTCGTAATGCCTATCTATCTTCCATCCATTCTTTGTAAGTTGCTAAATATGTGATTTAACCTTTTTCGTAAGGACTATTTCGGATTTGTTTCTACAGGACCTAGAGCAGCATCTTTTTCGTCGTATATTCTCTTTCTTTTCTTGATGTCATGTACACTACCTGTTCCTTCCAATTTTATCTACCAAATTTCGTAAAGCAACCGTAAATATTAGTAAATTCCGTTAAAGTTTTTGAATTGCATAGTTTCATGTAAGAAACTTCATCAGTCTTATGACATTGAACAATTGTAACAATTGTATAGTCGTTCTTTTTAAAATTACCACTACTATCAAGTAAGTTAAAGATTACAAATACGTATGAGAATGACAAATGACATCTAACTTGACTTATCATAATATGATTATACCACAAACATGAAATTCAGAAACTCTTTTGCTTACATTTTTGTATGTTTTTTAATTTTCAAAGTTGCTGAAAAGAATATTTAGAGTTTTGTTTCAGAATTGGTTGTTTTGAGATAAACAAAAAGTTTTATAAAGTATGACACTCTGTGAAGGTCGAAATATTTTTTCACTATTATTCAGTCCATCCGGGAACACAGTGTATGTATTTATACTAATATACCGGCTAAGCCGGAAGTGCTTATAACAAACACTGGCATTATTTAATAATATGAGTATAACTTCTATACTTCCAACCAATAACTATTGACAAATGTTGCACTTAAATATATCAATAGATTGTCATCTTTAGTTCGCAAGCTATAAGACACTAACATAGTTCGTAATTTAATGTGACTGCTCTGTATACTCATCTTACAATCCAATTTAAAATGTTATAAAACTTCATGCTTCCCTCGTTCTTTATTTTCGTCTTTAAAAAGTTAATTTCAAAGTTTCTTTTCTTTTATTTCGCAGTTTCTCCTCACAACATTAATCCTGTAAAATTTACTCTCTTTCAGCTCAAAGCGTACTATGCAAATAAGTAAAACTCTTCTAGCAATTAAGAAAAAATCCTTGTGAAATCCCCATCTGGCGTAAAGCTTTCTGAATATATACGGTCTTTATACAGTTAACTAAAGACATACGTACTTGCATAGTATCTGCGAATGGCTCTACACCAATTAAGTATACGCTTCGGTATAGTACAAGAGCCTAGTGCTATATTAAGTGTTCTTAAAGTTGTGCATTAACTTGTGAATGATGTAATGTTAATTCAGTATTTTAGCTGTTTAATGTCCGCCAAGTTTGCTCGTATACTTTCAAGGATATTTTTTAAGTACAACTAAAAAGGTTGTCAGTGTAAGTAGATATTTAACTGAAGATGAGTGTACTGTAAATTCATGGATTGTTTATTTTTAGGTGGTATAGAGCTACAAGGTGATTAAATCTCATAAATATTTATATTTCACACACACGCTCAATACAAAGCTAACATAAATAGTAAAGTGACCAAACAAGAGAAGAGAATATAAACTAACAGAGCGCCATTTAGAAATGTTGGTCTTTAATTTAGTTGTGAAGCACCAGTTAACAAAAATAATATTGCACTGCAGATAGGCAATATCCATGTCGGCACAAACTGTAACACTGTATATCATTATGTCATCAGCATAGGCCAATACAGAGCATCCGAATGTATCAAGCAAATCACTGATATAGACAAGAAGCAAGGGGCCTAGACTGGGCCCTTGAGGAACGCCTGAAGTAGAAAGAAACTCATTGGAACAAAATCCATTATAATGGACATAGTTAAGCCGATTGCGAAGATAGATAATTAGATAATTTTGGGCACATTCCAAGTGTATTAAGTTTGAATAAAAGAAGTCCGGTGCCAATAGCTTCAAAGACAGCAGATAGATCAGTGTAAATGACATCCACTTGACCGTGACTGGCTAAATGCTGAGAAATATATTCAGTAATTGAAACCAGATTAGTTACAGCCGATCGACCAGGAAGAAAGCCGTGTTGACGAGGAGATATATACTTGGAAATATTTTTCATTACCGAGGAATAAATTACCTGCTCAAACACTTTGGAGAAATTATCTAAAATTGTGTAATCTGTCTGAAAGAACATCAGGTAAATCGTAGCTGGAACTGTTAGTTTGGGTTAACAATGTCTTTCGGACAATAAAGGGTAATATTATTATGGATTAAAGTACCAGGTATTCTTGTTTTATCTTTTTCCTGGTTGATGAATTTGAATAGGTCTCTAGAATTTTTCTGATTGATTTACCAACTGTTTCCATATAACAGTAATAGGCAAGAGATATTTGAACTTGCAAGTTCATTTGCATAAAATAGACTTTATGATTTTTCACATTCCAACTTTCTATCTGATTCGTCTATCTTTATAAAGTAGAATCTTTTAATATAATTGTCTTCATTACCTTCTATATTTCCGATCTAAATTTGTCCGAACATTGAACTTTCTACATCAAACAATACGTAGATATATCATTATATACCTATTCCGGCTTCGTACTGAAATCTAAATAATCAATTGTAGGAGTTATGTCGATTTCAATTAAAATAAATAGAAAAGGCTGCTGCACTCAACCCATTCACACAAACACATTTCTAGATTCTCATTTGGAAACTATGGATATGTATTTACAAGGTTATATATATGCGTCCAGTTGCTCCCGGATCACGCGTAAGTATTCTCTTTCTAACACAACACAGGATGTTTTTCTTGGTCCTGGATAACCGGATGGACGGACGGTTGTTGACAGGCAACAACTCAGCGCATACAATCGAGTCGGTTTAAAATTCAACTACCGTCACAAGATTTAAATCTCATCTTAGCGTACGAGGGTTGGCTGTTTATTATCTTGGTTTCTCTAACGTTGGTGCAATTTGCATTGAAATCAATGCTGAAGATATTGAATGTTTATGGAATACTGAGTTCTTTGTTTTATAGACGTTATGTATATTATGTATTTAAATTTCAGACTTTGCTATCTCTATCTACATACATATTCACTGTTTGTAAAATAAGTTTATTGATTCAATAGCTGTGCCCCTGCATTTCCAATATAAAATAATATTTCTTTCAATTGTGTGCTTTATATTGTTTCAACTAAATTTTATATGGCGCGGAGACAAAAACTAGTTCTGGATATGCATTAAACAAATTCTTTTTTTGGACGCAAATTTATTTATAAAAAAGCTCGATTATACAACTTTCCCGAATGGTAATTAATGCTTACTCTTGTTATACCCTGTAAGCTAATGGTTTTTAAAGTGGTATAAAGTAAACGAAACAAGCTATCATACATAAGTCATGTTACCCAGAGTTAAGCATAGCTTCGTATTCATGCAAGAGATTTCATTGGTAATATCAAAAAGTTGGTAACAATAGCCTTCATTGGAAGACCTTCCGGAAATTAGACCCAATAAAGTCATCCACAAACTTGTATGTTTTCATTTGACAGTTCCATTTGAGTGCAAAACAAATATCCTTCAAATTGCCGGTAAAGAAATCAGTTTCATTCAATGCAAAATATTTGACATGCTCCTGTAGTGTAACTTCGATAAAACATGTACCTTCAATGCTATATAGGAAATGTAGTATTGGAATGGAAAAAAAGTCGCTCGGGATTTAAATACTGATATTCACTAGAACCTACTACCCAGTTCGAGTAGTAGCAGGAATATTCTGCAATTCCTCGAGCCAATATTGGACCACGTCCAATGCTTCGGGTTTGCTTTGCCATAAATCGTCAACGTTACAGTGTGCGGGACAGTTACCGCACTTCAGAAGGTGTTATATATCTTGTATCACAATCGCACTAGTCGTCAGTTGGTTGCCCAAGGCTCCACTTCATCAAGTCGGTTTTTGCCGGGGCAACATCTGTTCAAATACGGCTTAGTATTCTCCAGGTCTTGAAGTTGTACAAGACATCGGTCGATGGGCTTTCTGACAGAGATAGGTTGCGGATGGTTCATCAAGAGGCTGCTGAGAAATTAACGTCTAGATTTTAGCCTTTGAGTCTCCTAGTGTTGCTCCAAAAGAAGCTGACGATTATTTTCTTAAATTTCTCGCTAAATTCATGTGGTGTCCTGCGTGAGTTGAGAGCGTGAAAGCCACCTGCCTAGTGAAGTTTGGCTAACGTTGCACCATTCATGCACCTTGTTACAAGTCTGGAAGTTTAGTTGGGGTTTACATCGACCTTCTTGGGACGCGCCGATCTAGATCAGACAGAGCATAGATATTCGGCTGCAGAGAAACATAATGCTCAGGCCGTCGTTCTATCGTCGTTGGTATAGATGGAGAACCGGAGGCAACACGCTTCCATGAGCGAATTTTCCGGTTACGTCTCCGCCTTTTTTTCCCCTTCAAGAGTGGATTAGAATTGGCGGTTTTGCTACAGACATTCTATTATTCACCAGTTCATAATCTCCTGTTATGTCATATACTTTTGACAGCATTTTTCGATAGATGGTGTCAGAGGCAGCGGTTAGGACGACAAGAACAAGGCCCGTAATTGCTTTGCTTTCATATCCTTCTTCTAATATGATCTGTAAGCGGTAAGACTCGATTGGTAGATGATTTTCCAGGTCTGAAATCTGCCTGTTGGGGTATGATTTTAGAATCGACGATACTGCAAATTTGATATAGTATCAATTTTTCATATAGTTTAAATAGATAACATAACAAAGAGATTGGTTGATAGCTGTTTGGAGAGTTAAGATCTTTCCCTCGTCTCAGAAAGGCAACTATTTTTGATTTTGTCTATAGCTTAGGTATCTTAAAGATCCCTCCACAATTGTTGAAGAGTAGTATGAGGCAGTTTTTTTGGGTCATGTCCGAAATGTTTTATTTGTTCCACACACATGTCATCGACTCCGGCGGGTTTTCC
>SMLS01060050.1:0-10219 GCA_004785975.1 Popillia japonica
TAGTTTCATTCATTTCATTGACTTCAATTCCTTAAAATCAAGCAAACATTGGTTAGTGGAACACTCTAGTAAGCTTGGTCAAAATCTAAGTTGCAACAGTAATATCGCCAATGATGTATAATTACCCACACAGAGATGGCGCGCACAACCATGATAGACAGTTGACAAGTGGACACAGTAAGACATAGGCACACGCAAGTTGCAATGAAAGAGTCACAATGTGCAAAATTGATTTATTATCATACACCGCGCATACAACTGTCAATAATTTTTGTTTTATTTGGTGCAGTCGGCCCTCCTTCCTCTCCAATCAGGTAACATATCTTCACAAAAGTTGGAAATTTTTACAAAGAACTGCATTCTCTAAAAGCATTCACTCGTTGAAAGGTTAATTTTATTCCAAACACCAACTCATCTCACACTACAGCTACCTAGAGGCAATAGAACCTGATTAGATCATTCTACGAAACACCGCCAGGGTAACCAAACACTACCCTAAAATGTCGGGTCGTGACGCAACGGGAGCAAAAGCAAAAGTTGTTTGTGCTTAAACAAAATAATTAACATTTAAATTTCAACGCGTTAACTAATTCTGAACGGGCTTTCCTTTTTGCCGGTTTTCTTCGTTAGAACAGCCTTCTCGTTTGCGAGAATACAAGGTGCTCGTGTTTCATTTTTTTTCTCTCTGCCTTCTACATAATCTGTATACCCTGACAGCTCGTCAGTTCCATGTTACGTGGTCGTACATGTTTTCTCGTCATAAATGAGACGGCATTACGGTTGGAATTACATCTAAATATATACATTTTTTTGTTGTTATGAAAAGAAAAATTTAAATATTATTTTATGTTATTTATCTCTGAAGCTCCTCCACGAACATGCAAGAGATTTAAATTGGCCTACTCCAACATACATACATCCAGAAATCTAAACCCACTTCCCTTTCTTTCCTTTTCCGTTTTAAATTCAATCCTTTTCGGATGGGCTGTTAGCTGAAAATAATAAATTTTACATTCGAGTCTACCGCCACTCTTCACGTTAAAGGATCCCCTGCGTTCACTTCTACGGAATGACTACTTCGCTCGCCTTCCTATTGACACAGGAAATTTTCTAATGGAGTCTAAAATTTAGATACACCACCCCTATCCGCCATAACTTACTACGTACGTTTAACGTTCTGCACGAAAGAAATGGTTTGTTTTATATCTTTTATATCGGTTTTATTAGATTGATAAATCTTGTAAATTGATGTTTTTTCAATAAAAGTTTATTCAAACTAACCATTAAGTAATAACATAATCTGTCCAAACATTCCATTACTGCTAAACGCCTCTACAACACAAACATTGCATAGGATAAAAGGTATAAAAGGAAACAAAACTAGATCGATTACTTAAATAAATAAAAGCAAAAGCGGGATAAACCACAAAACACGCAATTTTAATCAAAAGAAACAGTTTTCTCGGTGTGCTGTTTCATCCGCTATTACGCGCCAACGATGTTGTATATCTCTCCTGCTTATGGTAATATAGCAGAAAGCATCTTTTACAAATACAAATCGGCCAGCTTCTCACTCTATAAATGTCTTGCTTGCTTTGTGCGGTTTTCGTGTCCTATAAAAGCTTTTTTAATGAAAAACTCAACCGGGTGTTAAATAGGAAAGGACTTGTTTTGATCGCCGTATATCTATTACGTTTAACAGCTGATTGATGCTTACGATCCCGTAAGATGATCTTTTCTGGCGTAGATTTACGCGGAATATGTTTTAATATCGGGAATGCTTCGTAATGGTTTCGTTTATTTATGCATTATTATTATTATGATTAAAGCGTGGAGAATGTGTCATTATTTGTGTGTCACAATCTTTTGTTCCTGATCTTAGCAAAATAATATTAAGGAAAAATTTACGAAAAAAATACCAGGAGAAAGGTTTCTTTCGTCTGCAGCCTTCTCCCAGTATTTTCGAAAGAGGGCGGGGCAATTTTTCTGAAACATTTATAGATTGTTCATGAAAAAGTTGATAAAATCATTTTGCTATTGCTCCGAATTGCGCCCCTACTCACCAACTCTCCTCGAAATTTGAAATTCTGAATGTGGTTCAAGATTATTTTATGTTCTTTCTACATTGTTCCAGAACTTGGCAAAATATAATTAAAAAATTGTCGAAAAAACACAGGAAAAAAATATCAGGAAAAAGGTTCCTTTTGTCTGCATCCCTCTCCCACTATTTTCGAAAGAGGGCGCCAATTTTTCTGAAACATTTCCAGTTTGTTCAAGAAAAAGTTGAGAAAAACATTTTGCTATTGCTCCTAATTGCGCCCCTACTCACCAACTCTCCTCGAAATTTGAAATTCTGAATGTGGTTCAAGATTATGTTATGTTCTTTCTACATTGTTATAATTAAAAAATTGTCGAAAAAACACAGGAAAAAAATATCTGGAAAAAGGTTTTGCTATTGCTCCTAATTGCGCTGCTACCCACCAACTCTTCCCGAAATTTGAAATTCTGAATGTGGTTTAAGATTATTTTATGTTCTTTCTACACTGTTTCAGAACTTGGAAAAAATAATATTAAAAATTGCCGAAAAGACACAGAAAAAAAGTAATTTTGGTCAGCTTTCTTTCTCCTTTATTTTCGGGAGAGGGGTGGCAATTCTTGTGGTTATTCCAGGTTGTTCATGAAACAGTTGAAAAAACAATTTGCTGACCTACTCTTTTTTTAAATTCAAAATTTTGCCCCCTCCCAACATCCGCTGTTTTTCTAAATTTCAAGTTCTAAGTGTAGTCCTTCCATCGTCTTAAGTGGATGAAAAAAATTGGTTGTTCTAGAAAAAATTGAGAAAAATTTTGGCTGATTGGCTGAGATTTTGTAGTTCTAAATTTTCCTATATTATGCCAAACTGTTAGACCTTCTATCATGTATACTTCCTAAAAAATCTGCTGTTAAAAAATGCTGTTCCAGGTTTTTCTACATTGCTGCAGGGCTTGGCAAAATAATATTAAAAAATTGCCGAAAAGATACAGAATAAAAGCAATTATAATCATCTTTCTTTCTCCTCTATTTTGGGGAAAGGAGGCGGCAATTTTTGTGAAAGTTGTTCCAAATTTTCCACGAAAAAGTTGAAAAAAGTTGGAAAAAATTTTGGCTGATTCACTTTTTTTGAAAAATTTTAGTTAGTTAGTTTTGGATTGTACTATATTATTCCGAACTGTTAGACCATGTATACTCCGTAAAAAATCTGCCGCTAAAAAATGCTGTTCCAAGTTATTCGATATTGCTGCCAAGCTTGGCAAAATATCATTAAAACTTGCCGAAAAGTCTTCATAGTAAATTTATGTAGACTTGCCCTATATTTTTTCAAGATTTTAGCATTTTATCATGTACTCTTCGTGAACAATGGAGAAAAATAAAACTTTCCCTTTCTTCCTTTCCGAAATTTGAGGTTGTTGTAGAAGTGTTCTACATTGCTTCTGAACTTGACAGAATAATATCAAAGAAATACCAAAAAACACACAGAAAGGACTATTTTTTGGTAAGTCCTACCCTCTTATTGAAACTTCGACTATTTTGAATTATTTCCGTTTATTCTAATTATCCTACATCGTTCTACATTGCTTCAGAGATTGGCAAAATTAATATTTCAAAAATGCCAGAACATAAGTGTAATGGAACAACGTTTGCAGTCATCAACCCCTTTTTTCGAAATTCAATTTTTTGAAGTTATTTCCGGTTATTCTGATTGATCTGAACATTGGTACAATTTTCAGCCTTCTATTAACTGTATGGAAAAAGATTGGGCGTTTATGAAGAAAGTTGGGAAAAAATATCCAACCTACTCTTTCTTCAAATTCAAAATTTTAATAGCTCTCCTAAATTATTCTAGACTTGTTTTAAGTATCTTATTCCATAGTTTCAGCTTTCTATCATGTCATACTTCGTAAAAAATCAATTAATATTAAACGGGTGGTGCTACGCTACGCTAGGTACTCCGTTTTTTCAAATTTGGAAATTGTGAATATTAAAAAAAAACGATTCTCCATCGGTCAATCTCATTCTCCTTCTCAAAATTCGATTTTTTTTAATTATTTCCCTTTATTTTAATTATTCTAACCATTATTGTTGTTCTATCATCTTTAGTGCGCAAGAAAATTGTTTGTAAATGAACAAATTTAGAAGCAATTCGCCTTTTGCAATTCAAAGTTTTCAATTTCAGATTGTTATAGGTATGTCTATATTGGTCTAGAGATTGACAAAATAATATTTAAAAAATATTCGTCCGCCCTGTTTTGTTTTATGATATTCGATTTTTTAAATTATTTTCAGTTATTTTATTTGCACTAACCATTATGATCTTTAGTGCACAAAAAAGTTGGTTGTTCATTAAAAAAAAAATTAAAATTTTTCAGTTTTAGGTTGTTATATATGTGTTGGTACATTGGTCAGTCCTATTCTCTTTTATGAAATTCGATTTTTTTAAGGTATCTCATCAAGTTGATGAAAAAATTAAGGAAATCATTTTTTGACATCCAATTCAAAATTTGTGCCAAATTTTGATAAATTTGTTCTAGCAAAATATAGAGAAAATCAAGATTCACTTGCATGAAGTTAGACTCCATTTTGCAAATATGACATTTTGAAAGTTATTCCATTGTTTTAGTATTCTATCGTGTAGGCTAGAAACAAAAGTTTTTTTTTTGTTTTATAAAAATCATAGATGGCATTTTTTCTGTTTTAGTAATTAATTTTGTTTTCCAAACAATACCACAACGTACGTTTTTTTATTATGTTGAATTAAAAAATCATGTTTTGCCTTAGAAAACTCAAAATAAACAACGGCAGTAATAAATAAAATTATTCTTATTCCATATAAAATTGTTTGCTGGATTTGTAACGATCGATTTCGGTATTTAAGCAAATGCACACCATTTATGGTTTCTGACACCTGCATATATATAATGAATATGTCCATAAAGAATATTAATATTATTATAGTATACTGGGCGACGCAATTAATTATATATAAATTATTAAAAAAATATATATTCAAAATTATTTGTAAGCGCTTAAAAATGTATGAAACATTATACCACGGTTAGTTTGACAATATTGATAATACATTTCATAGGTTAGCAAGTTGGCCTACAATTTGACGATTTCATCACTTATCTGAAAACTTATTCTCGGATAATACTGAGCTTTTGCTGAAAACCTCAATCATTTCTAAAATACAATAAACCAAATATATATTTGTGATAGGTGGTCATGATAAATAAAAGCAATAAAGGAGCAATAGATGGCGTGGTCACTGTCATTTCAAATAATTGACTAAATTTAGATACCCAAAATATTGAACCATTCGATTTGATCACTCTCCCAACATTCTTCGAAGCAAAATTTAACCAGTTTGCCCGTCTTTCTTACATAACATTTATTTATAAGAGAATATAAACCGTTACACTCCTTTTATGGCCTTAATGGTACTTTACTAGCGGTACTTCAATTCATGAATGAGGCGTACGGTCACGACAACCATTAATAAAACACCCCCAACAAAATAATTATCGTATCCAGCAACCTAATATTCAACTCATCGAGAATTAACCGGAATAATTAAGAGATAAAATTTTTAGGGAACCTATAAGGCGGATATTTTTCTAAGGCTTAATTACCACAGTAACGCGACCTTTTTTCGCTGCTAATGTTCGCCTTTTTTACGGCCGATGCCCGACGACTTTTCGCTCCGTTATATCCGGAAACAAACTGTCAATTAAAACGAAATTAAGCATTAGTAGCTTTTTTGAACCGGCACTTTTGTGACACACCGGAGATATCCGCCAAGCGTCTATTTTTTTTCCCTGTCGATAGAGGCGGTGATGTCGCTTCAAGTCGCCGTTGGTGGCCTGTCGATTTTTCGATGTCCCGTTGTGATGGATGTCGTATTTGCACCGTAGAAGCGATAAAAAAATGCATCAAGTTTTAGACGGTTGGTATTTAGTTAGGATTTTTGCTAGAATTGCAATTTCGAGTTATCGAAACGTTCATACATCGTTATTTTCGCCGATTACAAGTTCCATTCACGTCCCAAAATCCACTTACATTTTTCTTCTAAATCCTAACGTATAACCCGCGTTGCGGATCAATGATTCGTGTGCCGTTTGTTTTATTGCTACAATTAAACTAACCTCCTTCTGAACAATTACCTTAATAAAAGAAAAATCAAATAAATTTTTCTCCCGAGTACCGACTGGGTATATACCTACCATTGCTGTTCCTGCGGAAAGAAGGAGAAAAAATAAATCTGCTGGAAACGGGAAAAAACAAATAGCTTCCAGGCATTTAACTCCTGTTACAATTACAATTGATAGTTCTAATAGTCTGAGGGAAAGGGGGGAAATCGTCGTTATAATTTTCCGAAATAAACGAGATATTATGGTGATAAAATAATAATTATTCTTGTTTCAGGTCAGTTAACTACCTTAGTTAGATTCAGACGGAACCGCTGGTAAGTTAGTCGAAAAACATAATAACCTTTTCGGATTTTAATCTTCTTTTTCGTTTCTTCATTCGAATTCGTGATTAATTAAAAAATGTTGAAAACCGTTTTAATTGAATCGAACTTCTACGGCAGAGGAAGATTAATATTCCTTTTTTTCCGTCGATGTGGTTACTTCCCTAATTTTAATAATTTTCCGTTTTGGTAACACGGAAACGAATAAGATTAAATACGTTGTTTCGATTAAGTGGGAAAGAAGAAGATGCACAATTTATTTGCAAATAATTTTCGGCAAATTCGTACCAGACCTTTTGACAATTTTTTTCATAATATAAATAAGCAAAACTGGGCTAAGCGAAGCCACACAAACAGATTCTTCCTTTCGTAAAACAACGACCTTACACATCTCTGAAATTCAATTTCGTTGCTTCCAATAAGGAAATATTTCACGAGGAAACCTGTTGCAAGCCGGTTACATTCGGTTGACGTTCGACTTCTGCCACTCCTGAATTTTACAATGCGAACTTGGCGTGCGAATAATATCTTGCGGGTCACGTCCAAAGTGGAATATACTTTTACGAAATGTATGCATGTATTCTTGTACCGGAGGATAGACGGCTGTAGAACACGTCGTTCGTGGTACAGAGAGTTTCTGCATTCGCCGAGCGTGTAATAAATAATTCTTTTGCGAAATGCAACTGTGGTTATGTCTCTGTTACGACGTACGATGTCTTACACCGGAATTTTTACCTTAACATAAAGATGGTAGACATGTGAAATGGAAAAGATCGTATGTGTTTAATGCCGGAAATGTTTATATTTATTTTGAAACAAGTTGTGACTGGATTAACAATTTTTAGCTTGAAAAATTTTGTTATGTGTACTAGTGCGTATTTACTTTCCTCAGTAGAACATTCCCAACCTCAAACATTCAGAGCATATTGAAGTGGAACACCCTGCAGTGGTCAAAACACACAATGCTTACATGGGTGGAATAGATTTGTTAAATCGTGATATTCGGAAATATCCAATCACATATAAAACAAATAAGAGGACAATACAAGTCATCTTCCATTCTGTTGATTTTGCTATAGCGGCTGAATGGTTACAGTATAGAAAAGATGCCAAACAGCAAAGCTTTCAGAGAAATGACATCATGGATTACTTAGATTTCCAGTTTGGTGTGACCAAAACTTCTTCTACTGCAGCTTGAGGATATAAGAATGATGGAGGAGATGACCAAGAACCAAGTTCAGGTACTCAGCGTGTGAGAATTGCAGATTTCGACAAAGAACCAAATTCTCCAAAAAAAGTCCACAAAACCACAACTGATGCCAAACAAACAATTTGCATCTTCGAAGGCTAGTCACTTGCCTGAGTTCATAAACAACTTCCAAGAATCTGACGTTTGTGTGTTGAAATTGCTTTTTAGAATTTCACAAGAAGTAATAATTCATCACATATTGTATTACTTTTTATTGTAAGCATTTATTCAATAAATTCTTTCACAATTTTATTCGTTGTTGATAGAAGCCTAAGTTATCAAATATGATACCTCAATTTTTTTCTAAAAACTAAAAATTTTACAAAAAAAATTACTAGAGGTACCTGTTTAGTGGTAATATTACAAAGAATAATACAAATTGCAATTCACAAATGCTTGGGTTAGAAGAGGATATAGTGGATCTTATTGAAAAATCTCATGTATGTACTTTGCACATCAAGTGCTATAAGAACGGAGATCTGCTATAGAAACCTAGCACTAGAAGAAGAATTGAAAGAAGTCAGACTCATTTTCTGTAGGAAGATCAGAGGTTCTATGTACACTACAACTGGAAAAGTTATAACAGAATATGTATTGCTCTTCGGAAATTTTTCGTACAGAACTACATACACTATAAGTATGTTATCCTTACATCTATTGTGTTTTCATATTCCCTTAATATCCTACGATACCACTGTAAAACTTATGGCGAATCTCTCGAATAAATACACCTCTGCAGATCATCAACTTCCTTCCTTTCTCATTAAGGATATACGGCATGTTTTGGCCAACCCATTGCAAATAATTATTAATCTAGCCATTTCGAATTCCACTTTCCCTGATCTATGGAAGCGTTCGAAAATCGTACCAGTATCCAAGAGAGACGTAAGAACTTCTGTATCTAATTGTAGACCAATATCTATTCTTTCCAACTTGGCCAAGATATTTGAGCAGTATCTATACAACATTATTTCTTCTCACGTTCGTTCGTATATATGTCCCAAACAGCATGGATTCTTCCCGGGTAAGTCAACTACTGCGAATCTGGCCGTCTTCTTGCAATACGTTTCGCAGATAATGGATCATCGGGGTCAGGTAGATGTAATATATACAGATTTTTCACATGTCTTTGACGCAGTAGACCACCAACTACTACTCGAGAAACTGTTATCTTTTGGTTCCACTCCTTCTTCTCTCAACTTGATGAGATCGTATCTTAAAAACCAAAAGAATTATGTTCTTTATAAAGGCTGTTGCTCCAATAAGTACGTGTCCACCTCTGGTGTCCCTCAGGGATCGAATCTGGGTCTGCTGCTATTTATTTTGTTCATCAATGATCTTATCGCTTCCTTACCTTGCAATGCTCTGGGATATGCAGACGATGTCAAGATCTTTGGGCCTGCTTCTGATGTGAGTGATGCCTTAAAACTTCAAAAAAGTATTGACAATATTATGGTCTACGAGTAACAAGTTACTCCTGAATGTTAGTAAAAGTTTTGTCATATCCTATACACGTAGGAGAACTCCTTTTTCTTTTGATTACACGATTAATAATCATAATAATAATAATAATAATAATGACTTTATTTTTCATACATACAATTATTACAGCAACAAAAACAAAAAAAAAACAAAATCAAGTATGAAAAATTCAGGCGGAGTTCAGCTTGCCCCCAATCACTTGGTGACAGCTGATCTTCCACTCAACCATCAGCTAACCTAACTTAATTCTATAAAGTAGTTAAATGAAAGAAATAATTACTAAATCACGAAAAAAGGAGAAAACTATCAACTAGTGAATCGTGAAAAAAGCAAATAAGCAGATCACCACTATCGCCACCTATCTATCTTGAAAAGAACTTCTAAAATGAGAGATCTGGGTGTGTTTTTTTGATTCGTGTTTGGTATTTGATAAGCATATAGGGGGTATATGTCTGTCTGCTTCTCATACCTTGGGTTTCATTTTTCGTTCTTTTAAACATTTTACTGATGTACAATCGTCACACCTGGTGCCAACTTTTACATATGCCACCCCAAGAACTAATCTTCTTCTTAAAGCTCCACCTACCCACATGGCTCAGAATGCAAATTTGTGTTATGCAGATGTTTTTATTGGTAGTATTAGGAATTAATTGCTTTTAGTTTTAGTTTAATGTAATTTTCTTTTGTAGTTGTATGGATCATAGAATTGTGATAAGATTTCTTACTATTGTAGCTAATTGTTATTTTGGATATATTATACATATGTACTTTGTACTTCTTTACTCTTGTGCTGTCCTAAAGCTAGATTTACAAAGAAATATATGATGTCACAAAAATTAGTCCAAGTACAAACTTAACCACCCAAGATATGAGAAAATGTGACGCCTATTGTAACTATTACTGACTGTTGATGACTATTCCTGTATAGAACTGCAATCATTTAATTTTGTCAGTATTAATTTCCGCATTAATCCTACCTT
>SMLS01060051.1:0-19762 GCA_004785975.1 Popillia japonica
CACATAATATATAAATTGTTTCATAGACTGTATTTTATCAACCGTATAAACATATGAACCGTTTATAAGTGACTGTATTTCTAACATCAAGTCAAGTCATAAGTAGAACCAAGTAGAACTTTTATAATATATAATATTTCATGAATGTCAAAAGTTTTGACATGATTTGATTGCTAGGAGTGCATTTCTTGGTAGTATGTATAGTTAGATTTTGTCTTATAGGTTCGATGGTTATTGCCATTATTACGCATACTGTATATCAGCAACCATTCACTTTATTTCGAATTTCTTGCAGAAACAAAAGTATGCAGTTTTGTGAGCGGTAGCGTACTTGTAAATAGAGCTATCGATCGCTGCAATTCTTATTTTTGGCGAAGTCTGGCGATGTCAACTTTGCCATCACATTTTCGATACTTCAAAATTTTAGTACGCCATCGTTATTTTCATGTGTTGAATTAATCAACTCAGAATACATAGTCAAACTTTTAGTGAGATACGAAACAAGTAACGGAAGCAGCAAGATGTTAAAATCGAATTTCAACGATATAATGACAAATTAGTGCAAAAACGATACTCGAATATACTGAAAATGGAAGCAATAAACAACGCAGTTTCCACAGCACACATCACCACAAAACGCTTAGATAATGGTCCAAGTTAATATAAAGTTCTTATAGCATAGAGATATAGAAATGATCTCAGAATCGAGAATATAGAATAAGTATAATAAACAGTAAAGTTATAAATTAAGTTGGGAAGTAGAGTAGCTCAAACTTTAAACTCAAGCTGTCACCATATTTTCTCTCGTTGAATATGTAGATAGGAATGTTGCAGAATCTGCCGAGCATAAGCGAAAACATGTTTTCAAATTTTTCAATATCTACCGCAATCATAAATAAGTTCTGAAAAAAATACGTTTTCTCTGAGGTCATTCTTCCCGAAGGGAACCAAGTGTGAGCTTGTTGTAATCATTTACATTAGTGAGGCACTAATGGTTTCGTTCAAATTATTCCCTCGACTTATATTACAGTAATTATTCACTTAAATATTTTAGCTCACTATTCTATAACATCTCGCTTATTTAGTCTACTTTCTATAGCAAAAAAATTAACTTGAAATACTTTGCAAAATAACTATAAATCCATGACATTTAGCTATAGGAAAGTAAATACATACTGGCCCTAATTTGAAGCTGCAATACAATTCATCTAAGTAAACAAGTACTTACTGTTTGAAAATACTAACACGATGTTTTCTGTACACCCAGTACTATTTTGTAAAGTTTATAATGCGACATTTGATACGACACGGTTTCCTAACTAGTTACTTAAACTTTTAAATCTTTAAAAATTTTAGAGCAGATAAAATTTATTATATCAATCTTAATACAAATAAATAGAAAATTAAAGAGGAGGCAGAAATCCAACATTATTTTAAATTTATTTTTATTCTTCTAAGCGAAATGTGTATTAGTTCTTCATATTCTTTTATGCGAAACTAGTCGTAACATATTCTGTGTATATACTTACATATGTATGTATGTATATACATACTTACATATGTATATTTGCGTTGATTTATAAATTATTATATATTGGAATATAATAAAGCCAACGTTGGAACAACTATTGAGAAAGGAAAATTTACATTATTGCACAAACCCAAGTACATATAAGGTTTTATTTATCTGCAACAAACGACAGTTTCTAAGCAATAATCAAAGCATAACCTTGATTAGCATAATTGTTAAGAAATAATTCACTTGGTAGATTTACCTTTTCAGTGTATTACTTCGTTTGTATAGGTAATATCCTTGATGTATTTAATAACCAACAGTAAATAAATAAATTATGAAGTATGAATACTACATTTCGCGAATTAAGACAATAATCAAGATGACTTAGCAGTTTCAGCTAATCTTGATGAGTGAGAAGAGAAAAGTTTTGCCTGTATAAGCCTAACCTACACTTGAAAGTTGAATATTCTTTGATGGATCCGACAAAATTTGCGCATGTTCTATATGAACAAATAACCAAATATGTTTTTAGCACACCCAACAATTATACCCCGTTTATAGTATTCATTCACCTTTTATACCTAAATTAGTCATTACGAGTTCTGCTTGTAGTGTTGCGTCATTATTTACAAGTTCAAAACTCAGGAAAGAATGAAATATGATTCATATAAAAATCTATACATTATAAACAAAACGTGCGATATGCAGATTTGTTGTGAAGTATGTATTGCTATAGTTTGTGAAAGCGGTTCAAACCGATATCGTCTCAGAACACTGATCTGCAAAGTAAAAATGGAAAGAAAAATATTCGACAATAGTTACTTTGTCCTCGTAGAGAATTGAATCTCTTGTAATCTAATTTTGTTGCTTATAACGTCCAATAATGTGTTGAATGTTTTATTACAAACGCAAAATATGTTGTAATTGAAAATATGATTGCGATATTTCCTATCCAGGTACAACATAATGTTAGATTTCTCTGGCAATCCAATTGTTTTTTAGTAGTGTGTATGATATATTACAATGGATACATTTTTGTATTTATCAGTCTCACCTGTCTGTGTTTTAGCATCTGGTCACGCTCGCTCCCAGATCGATTATTGCACTAAAAATTGGCTTTGCTTGGTTGCACACGAGTTACACAATTTTGAATACAATATTTTTCTTTATTTTGAAGTAACTTACTTTCTATGGACAATATTATGCTAAAGGTACGTACGTAGGATATTTAAAGCCCGCCACTACAATTAGATATCTCATTATGTATATGATTCTTTTTAAGATTTTGTTGCTTATGAAGTCCAGAATATGTTGAATGTTTTATTATCCACACTTAAATATATTTAGCACATCTGAAAACAATGGGAAGATTTTGGGAGTTGTTGATAGGAAGTTCCATACTCACATACAAAAAAAGATCGTATAATTTTTTTCACATATTATACGTATAGCTTCTAGCTATTATATAGCTATAACAGCTAGAATAGTGCTGTGCAATATTTCATTAGATTGTATCAGTTTAAAACGTAAAAAATGTAATGGTGGACAAATCTTGTTCTTTTATAAATATAGGTATAGTGGTTTTCGAGATATATCATTCAGAAACGTGCCGGCTACCTACACTGTGCCATAATGTTTCTTTCTAGAATGTGGAAACTATCCACGTGCCATATTTACATACACTGCTGCAAATAATTGACGAGCACACCTGCATAATCTAAACACGTGGTTCTAGCGCAACGAAATTTGGTATAGACGTAGTAAACTACTACAGCACCGTAACCCTGCTGGGATGGAATGCATCAATATCGGAAGTATCTCCCGCGAGCGGCGCGTGCCATTACTACACGACGAGGCATGGAGTTAATAAGTCGTCGTATGGCAGCGAGAGGGATGGTCAACCATGCCTCCTCAACTCGCCTCCATAGCTGCTCAACGTTAGCCGAGGGAGCAGCATCGCGGTCCTCGTATGCTGTGCGCGGGGATGTCCCGCTCGCAGTTGAAGGCGCGTACGTCTTACCTCAGTCCATTCTCGCCATGCCTGTTACACAGCCAATAACGATCGTTCGAGACGACGCGCGGCGCGTGATCATACTGGACCTTCACAGCGACGAATAACGACCGATTTCTCGCATCCCCTTCGGTCTCCATGGCGACGGCACTTTCCTCCTATCGGAGCCGCTCCGTAAAAAATGCGGCGATATCAAAAGTCGAAATTCGCTGCATAGTCTCGTATACATATAGGAAACCTTGATGACCAGTTCACATTATATAGGGTGTACTCGTCAATTATTTGCACGAGCGTGCTTTGACACTTCACATACTTGACTTTTAATCTTTAAACATTTATTTTATTCACAATTTTAAATAATTAACGACAGGCTACCTGCTAAATTATTCTTTCTTCTACAATATGATATTATACAATATACTATGTATTTGAAATCTCCAAATTTATTTTCATTTCATTGATTATGTAAATACATATGCTAGTCCAACTCTCTCTTTCATAACCTGTGATTACATCAATTTGTTGTTGGAAAGATTCCATTCTGATATATAATTTCAATATATGTATGTATAATCTTGTTCCGCCTATTTTTCACTTATAAGGTTTGCCTTCTTCAATTACAAAGCATTGTAATCAAATTATAGGGGGATGAAAAATGTACCAAAATGAACTAGAAATTATTATTAATTCCACTCCATCTATAGTAAAGTTTACCACAGCGTACTGTAAACTTTACTATACTTACTAAACTTACATATTTTACTAAACTTACTATACTTTACAAATGTAGCTAGTGTGGCTACACAACAACTTGCAACAATAATTGATTTTTTCTTAAATAATACACTTACTCATGTATTTTTTATTGTTCCGTCAGTATGTGCACCATAAGCACAGTTTTCCCCATATTATAAAGGGATGTATGTAAATATTTAGATATCTCTCCTGATGTAGTTTAAGAATAATTAATATGTGTGAAAATGACCTTTTATACACATATCTAATACATATTTATCTGAAAATATTTTAGAATAAATATCACTTTCGATTAAACGGAAGATTTTAAATAGCACGCTACAAATCTAAATCCTGTTTCGCTGATATGTAGTATTTCATGAACATGCTCTATACATATCTAAATACAATTATTTTTGAGAAAAAATGACAAATACAACATATAATTTTAGAGTGTAGTTACGTAAGATTTTCAGCATTTCTTAGTAACATGAAAGAGGAGGTTTCAAATTTTGCTGTTTATGAATTATTCTACAGTCTTCTGAAAGTGTGTTTTTTTGTTATAGAAAAGTATATGTATGTTTTCTTTCATATTTCCAATCTACAATTTTTCTCAGAATTTGTATTCGGTGGGTACCCATGATTTAATGTAAATAAGTTATACGTACAAACATTTATTATTATTATTATTCTTATTATTATTACAAATTTAATTAGCCTTTGTAATTAAAATAGCAGATATGTACATCTTACGGAAGCTGGTGTGCTTCGCTTGTTTCTTTTATATATACTTACATACTATTTGTAATTACTGTATGGGTATATAGTGATGACAATGTGCCTTACTACATTATTATACCTAATACGAGATTTTATTTTACAACAAGAAGAAATTATTGTATTTGATATAAAACACATAGTATAGTAATAGTGTAATAGATGTAGTAGTCTTGCAAATAGTATTGTTTTCGTATTTGTCATAATTACTAATAATCCACTTTATCATTACTGTAATTCTTATTTTACTTATAATAACCCACAGGTAGTTACTTTTCTGCAAAAAAATTACATTCCATATTTCTTTAATGCAATATAGACGCAATTAAGAAATCTTGCATTATTTATTATGTACCTTGATTGTGTTAAGTAGTGGAACGACCACGTTTAATGAAAGATATTACATTTACCACCAATGATTAGCAAGGACTTATAAAAAATTGTGATAAATTTCTGAAATACACCGCTCAGAATCGTACCGGGATGTTGATACCTATAATTAAAAAAACAGATTATTTTACATTATCAAGCAACTTTATTGACCAGGTATATATAATTAACAACGTAACTTAACTAAAAGATTACATTAAAATGGAATTAACAAACGTCTAATAAACTTAAGTATTGTAGGTTTGTAAAATCGCAAGACGTCAAATGAATAGTATCGGAAAAGTAAACAGCATAAAACTCAAATATTCACTGGATCTCTTGGTGCCGAAGTAGAACTCTAGATCACTATCACCCACAGGACACCAAACACTTGGATAAATGCCAACGCGTTTCGACAGCAATGCTGTCATTATCAAGGCGATAATAAAACTGCAGTTTGCACTGCACTGAGTTTTATTATCGCCTTGATAATGACAGCATTGCTGTCGAAACGCGTTGGCATTTATCCAAGTGTTTGGTGTCCTGTGGGTGATAGTGATCTAGAGCATAAAACTCATATCACAAGAAAGATAAATCCAAAAAACTCATATATGTATTAAAATCATTTTTCCTTTAATAATTACCAAATGTTGTTAAATAAATTTTGTTGAACCCAAGCCTGACACGTATGTACAAGAAAAAAAGAGACGTTGCAAAAATTTCTAATAGACATAAACAGATATTTTTTATCAAGTTGAATGATATGTAAATAAATGTTTATTGTACTCTATGAATGCGTTTGTTTACGAAGCAGCTTTGCGGGTCTATGAATTGCACTAGGTGGTCTTTCCACAAATATTCTATTTAACAAGGTGTTTTAGGTGTTGTTCAGGTGTTTCAGTTTTTTTCATTACACAAATTTTCAATATTAAAGTACAACGACATATTATTACCTAATGATCTGGTAATTAGTTAATAGTTTTTTTCTCTTCAAGTAATTCGTGGTTATCTTCAAGAGAACTGTTTGTTTGATGAGAAACAGGAGAAAATCTTGTGGTAATGTCCGCGATTACTACCACGAGCTCCGGATGCACGCTTCTGTGCGACGGCGAAACTTATCATAAGCTGGGCCGCTGTGACAACACAGCCTTGAAGAACCTTGATGTCTAGAATTTCCCGTCCACGATCATAAATAAAGTTTTTCATGTATCCTCACAGGAAAAAGTCCAACAGATTCAATTCGGGACTTCGTGCTGGCTAGAGATTCGTCCCTTCTCGTCTTGTCCAATGTGCAAATGCCTGGTTTAAATGTTCCCATATAAGTCGGGCAACATGTGGACGTGTCCCATCGTGCATAAACTACATTTGCCGTCGTACATGTAGTGGTATGTCATCCAAGTAATCGGGTAACGTATTTTGCAGACAATTTAAATGATCTATCGCATTTAATTTTTCGGGAAGTACATACATGTGGCCCAAATAAATGATCGCCCAATATTCCGACTCATACATTTATTGATGTCCTATGTTGGGATGAACTCTGATGGATATCTTGTGGGTTTTTATCGGCCCATTGATAAATACATATTATGGTAATTCAGCAGCACACCATTTTTTGTGAAGCAGTATTCATGGGCAAACAGGATCACGGATCGAAGATTTGGAAGACGAGTTTCTGTTTGACGAAACCATTCACAACAGGTAACCGGTCGAGCAAAATCATTTTCTGATAGGCGTTGGATTTTCTGTACGTAATACGGGTGCAGTAAAAGATTTTATCCTGTTTCTCTGTAGATTAAAATTATGTCCATGTACTAGTAGTATTCGTAGAACTTGCCATAATGTACACATAAGACAATGAATGCCTATCAATGACTCAACGTTCTGCCCGTGTTGCCCATCCATTTATGCGTTGCGCTCGAACAACAGGGCCGAACTGAGATTGAAAAATATTATGTTCTCGTTACTGCGTGCACATAAAGTATTTATTTTCGGAATTTTAATTTTGTGTAATTAATCGGAAATTATAGTTACGTCTAATAGGTCATTCTCATCCTGTTTAATGTTTACACCATTTGTTGAGAAAATCATTACTCGTAGACTACTTCAATGTAGTTTCAAAACAGAAGCAATAGTGGAAATCAGTCTCGGATTCTACGCACTTTATTGTGGTGCGATGAACATAACTCAGATTTTTCTATTTTCTAAAAAAAATCCAATCACTCTAAGTCACTAATAAATAGAAATCTACTCTAAACGTCAAATAAGATGGCGACCGGTCGGAATGCGTTGCAGTCGTTTTTAAAAATGCGTATGCCAACTTACTAAAGTAGGAGTCAGATTATATGTATTTGTCACTGGCAGATCATAATGTTTTTGGTAGGGGGCCATAAGGTGATACAGTGATTTGCAATAGCTATATTTTAGAACGTACTCATTGGTAGTGGTAGATTCAAACATAACTACGTTGTACTTACTTTTTAATGGATTTGCTTATCTTTTTGCCCAGTTATATTTTTCACACTTGGATCAAGTAATGATTCATCAACTGATATGCTGTAAATGTGCATGTATTGTGCAAAAAGTAATAAATTTAAACGTTAATATCTATATATTGGCAGTTAATTTGCTATATGCAACATGCGAATTATTTATTATTTTCTCGTATTTTCCATGTACTTCCTACTTACAGATTTACTCTTCTGTTGAGTTCTGTTGCCGAAGACTACATAAATACCGGACAATAACCGCAAGCTTATTGAATTCACACATTCTACAAGTTTTTAGTAAACCGTGGAATTTTCTTTTTTATTCCTTAGAATTGTTTCTTACTCAAGGAATACTGGCACTTCACTCTTGAACATTATTAATCTTTACTTATTTATAATATTTAACCTTAAGTATATATGAAATACATTTCAATATTTATAATAAATAATAAATAAGATTTATATGATAAATTATAAATTTTTATAAGTATATATTTTTGCTCAAGGCGCCTTTAACAATTTTATAATTTTTACTGTAGTGAATAGTTTCTCTCATTAGAAAGTAGTGAAAATATTCACAAGTTAGATAAATTTACTTACTGTAAAGGAAACTATGTAAATTCGCGAAAATTTATTTCATTTTGATACATTGTTCTGCTCGACATATTGAAGCTAAACACAAGACTCGTTTTCGTATCTTGACTATATGATACGTTATTTTCTACTAACAGTTAAACATTGCCACGGATTTGAAGGAAAAAAATATCTTGTAAACCAATTACTATTGCTAAGTGGCAAACATCTGATTCCATTTTATGCTTTGCATTGACGAATTATACACTCCTGTTTCATTAGTTAGAAAATCACGCTTTCAATAGGTATTGCGGTACGTATACATCTACTATGTTGCACGTTAAGCAAGTTCTCGTCTCGACCACGTCGAGAAAAGGCCTCGTAATACATCTCCTGCTGAGAACAATGACAATCGGGTTTCGTTGGTAGTTGGAAGGGTCGCATCTATGGTTACTATCTTCTCACTCGCCGACTTCCCACTCTCTAGCAAATACGCCAGCCCACTGACAAAGCCCACCTCTCCAACTTTCTCTTAGACGCGTCCTTCTCTTAAAACCCGGACATGACAATCAGATGGATGTGGATGCAAGTTATTTAAGCAAGTAGTTGAGTATATTAGAAAGTATGAACGTTTTAAAGAACATAACCGTATTAATCGTTAACAGAAAAGCCAATAATTTAGCGTAAAATGCAAAATTAATTTTTATAGAAATAGATGCATTTTCATCCACTAGTACGAAACTTTCATCTACAGCATTACTATCACCTTGACCTTGCAAAGTCGTCATTGTAGTACCATCTATTCTTTGAGGATTTTGCACAAAATTGCCAGTAATCGACACTTCCTGTTCGAATTTTCCTCCAAGTAAATTATTTATGATTCCAGAATTTGGATTTTTTCGTATAGAATATGAATTATATATGATAGATTGATTAGTGTTATTATTACCAGCATATAGATTATTTCTTAAATTATCTGTGCTGACGGTGATTCCTTCCAATTCATCGTATTCATAATCAGTTTCATCCTCTTCTAGAATGGTATTTTGTGATAAATGGCCGTAATGAGGCTTATGGTAGGTAAAGCTTTCGTTTGCAATTAGCAGTTTCTCAAAAGGATTAGTTACTTTATGCGAAGCATAGTTAATCTGGGCTACACCAGAAACGGTAGTATATTTAGATTTTGCAGTTTTACTACTTTCAGTTTCGAACTCCATTTTAGATTCGCTAATTTGTGGTGCAATAGATCGTTTTGTTAAATCTTTAGTACCGTTAGATCCAATGGAGCTACCTGCAAATCGCAATTATTTAGTTTAAAGGACCACATATTCATGCATTATCTTTACAATATGGATATATGAAGTGGAAATAATTTTAACTTGAAGTTGTACGTAATGTTTTGGCATTTAAAACGTGCAAGTGAATCTTTGGAATAAACATACTAAGATGATGATAATGAAACCTAATGCAATCTATATTAAACCTACACATTATACAATTACCTATTGACACTTTATCCACTAGATCTTTACATTCACTTTTAAATGGATTTTCTTCTTCATAGGTTTTTCTCAAAATATTTTCAAATATTTCAGAACAAGCATTAGAAACTATTTCTTTTGAATGATATTTGTTATCAGGTACATTTTGAGGTATAGTCTTCTCCATTTGTTAAGAAAAATAAAAACAGAAATTTTGACATTGATTGATTTGAATGATTTGAATTTTGAACTTGATGTTATTATATGACTCTAACATTGACTAACGTTGTTATGACGACAAAAAGAATAAAGTTTGATGGGAATTGTGTTTATAAAGAGTTAATTGCGAATACTCGTTCTAAATAAAATGTATAATACTGTCGGCGAATTAAAGTTTGGATAATCTACTACATAACAATAAAAACTTATGTAAAGAAGAGAAAGTAAACATACAAATTTGCAACAACAACTTTTTTACCTTTCTTTTTTATGAATCAATAAAATAAAATAATTAAAGTAGTTTAGTTTGCAAAAAAATTCTGTGTGTGTCTTTTTGATTAACAATTCATGTCGTAATGATGTGTTTGTGCACTACGTGATCGAAAGTGGACTGTTGGTCGATAACAACATACTAAGTTGCTGCTTTTGTTTGGTAAATGAATAGGTACGGTTGAAATGCTGTCATGTCTTCTACGCAAAATATTGTTTTCATTGATACTAATCAAGTTGATTACAGGTAGGTTTCAAGGTGTTCGTAACGAAACGTTTTGAATAATGATTTAAAATACTATCTCATACAAAAATGACGTTGCATGTCAACTTTTATTTTTAAAATTCCACTTATTATATTATCTCCTTAGTTGCAGAACTGTATCTTTAAAATTTTCGAGTGTAGGCACGAGTTCCTTAACTAACTAACAATAAAATATCTGCTCTTGGTAGATATTTTATTGAAAAATGATGCATTCCACAGAAACGGATTAAGAATTAATAAAACTACAAATACTTTGAGTAAAACAATGACAAATATCGATTGATTATACTAAATTAAGTGTTTAAAACATCTTGCTTCTGCTTTTACACAATATGCAATTTGATTATGAAAGTTACGTCGTACCTTGGACTTGAGGGAATAATGTTAACAAACTGTTTGTAGGTAATGGTTATACGCCATTATTCTAAATGATTTGCACATGGTTCTTGAAACCGCACATTGGTGAGTTTAAGTGATTCCACAGAAAAAAGTTATTTTTTACTAAATCTGAATATCAAGTCAATGAATTGGGCCTCGTTGCGGATTAATTTGGTTGTTAAACGTATTAACTACTGCTACACAAACGCAATTGTCTAGGTAGCGTATCCAATTTGTGAATATTATATGTATTTTTTATTACATATAGTACACATATTATTTCTTCATTTTCCAACCCAATTATTTACCTTCTTTGGGGATTTCGTGGGAGCAGTATACACATCGGGTTTATTCGTTCTCGATCAATTTCGTAATATTGCAGGTCAAGTAAGAAAAACGTAGAATAGTCTGTAAAGAGGCCGATTGCATAAAATACACATTTTTCAATTATGCCTAAACAAAACTGAATGTGGTCTTAATTCTTATCTGGAGAAATTCACTTGAATTTAATTCGATATTACATATTTCGTTTTTGTCATAATTGTAATATCCGACGATAATTGCTTTCCATGCTAGCACATGTTATGACGGTTATCATCATTTTGAATTCTGGGCAAATTGAATTTAAACTAATAATGCGATCTCCAAAACATTCTCTTAAAAATCAATATTTTCATTGGTAGTGTGTATGCGAGATCCATCAAATTTCAAATTTATTTTTCAATGTAATAACCATTACATGAAATGTCAATAATATAATATATCTTGTGGGAAGTAGCCTTCCTTTAGTTCATCGTCGTGCAACATATTTACGAATCAAGATTTCCGTTCTTAATATTTCTAAAAGTTGTAAGCATTTTTGGCTGCTGTTTAAAACATTGTATTTTTCATTGACATACCTCGAAAAACTGTATGCCCATGCCCAATAATCCTTGTCTGACAAATGGCTGCCCAAACCCTAATTTTCTGTGGATGCAATGTGCTTCTATAAAAAAGTGTGGATTATTTGCCGTCAACATTAATATATTGTGTGAATTTACATAAAGAGAGAGATGAAACCATGATTCATTAGTAAACATAACCTGTTTTATACCTGCATTATTAACAAAAAACCGGTGAATAAATAGCTGACAAAATTTTTGTCTTTTGGGTTTGTCTACAGGTGTTTGCAAACTGTAATGATATAAATGCAAGTTATACTTAAGAATGCGTCTGCAAGTGTCATACGAAAGATCTAACTCTTTTTGTAAATGCCGCACAGAAACCTAAGAACGTTCTTCTACCAATTGCCTAACGACTTCAACATTCGATTCTAATTGTACCCTTGTTGCGATCTACTCTTCCAGTTTCTCTAAACAGTGGCACAAAATGGTGAATAGCTGTGCAACATGATCGTAGGTGCAATGATATCTGCAAATTCTTGCAAAAAATCTTGAAATGCATCCCTCACAGAATAAACCCATTCATCATTAATTTTACTGCCATTTCTAAAATAAATCTCAAGCAGATACCGTTTCTGACATTCGGTAAATACAAATGCCATTATTAAATAAAATAACACAGAGTAATAGCGTAGAGGTATTTTCAAGTTGTCAATTTGATTTGTGATTGTGGATAACACTTTGGAGGTTAGTATAAATTGTTTAAAGTTAGACGTCACTGGTATGTCTATCTCACTCATTCATGGCCTACGCTAGAAAAATTTCTTGTGGCTCGCTTCTTATCTAGTGTTCCTCACTATGGCACCTGACAGATCATGAACATCTCACGTTAAACAATGACGCATGTCCGCAAGATATACTTGTCTGGCAATCAAATCTGTTGTATCACTTTCTCCTTCAATATACGTTCGTCCTTGTGGTTGTTTATACATATATCTAATCTTACATATTACATATATGTATGTATCTGTCAAGTGATATTCAATATGTAACGCTGACTAGCTGAGCATAAATTTCTGACTGTGGAAAAAATCGGGACGTTTAAAAAGTGTGGTGTTTTGAACTCTCATTAATCGCTACTAACAACATTTTGCTTATTTTAAGAAACTAAACTATTTTGGATGACGATAGACATAAACCTTTTTGTATCTTAGTTTATTGATAATTATCTCAACCGTTTACTTACCTGTTCAGTAGTTACTTGATAATCACTGTAACTATCTCTGTTGTTATACTTATTTTATTGTGCTTAATTTACAGGAAAGTGCATGAACGCAGCCCCCACCCATATGATCTGTAGCTATTCAGTATATCAAAAAAGTATCTGATGGAATTACATTGATTGAGCGATGTTAACTTGAATTTCGACCAGGTGTGTTTACCAGTGAATCTATCAATTATTTAAACGTGGAGCTGTTTGCCGTACATGCTACTTAATTAAAAACAAAGTCTTGCAAACTGTAAAAAGTGAATGTCCTAACTACTTTCCCTGCCTTACTGAAACAAAATACAATGTTTATACGATCTAACGGTGTATGTTATTGAAATGATATAGTAGATAAAGGGTTTGTGGCTGCAATTGATTTTGTCGTACTATTTATACTATCTCTACGTAGTATGTTTAATGTTTCTCTATTTTAAATGTCAAAGAAAACGTGTTGGATATGCCAGATGAACCTCTACTCGACGACCCAGCAGACAGGGTCACTTTTTCCAAAATGTTTTGGTTATTTGAAAGATGGCTGCAGATACAGGCTCGATATATCTGACAATAAGAAAGTTATTCAAAAAATTATTAGGAAAGGTGTAGGCATTTTTAAGCATCATATCTTAAAATTAGTTGTACATATACAGGGTGTTTTATAACGGCGTGCCGGACTTAACTTTGTATATTTTTTAAATGTAACCGTACACTTTTTTCCATTTATACAATCTGCTTACTTTTGCAAGCATCCTCATATAGAATTTGCAGCATTATTCCGAGTATTTAGAAAGTTATGACCATTTTTTACGTTATTTAGTTCCGAGAAGAAAAAAAATATACGATCTTTTTCGCACCATTACATAGTTTGGATACGTCTTCTATTTTCTATATACAAGGGAAGTCAAAACGAGGTTCTTAATTTTTCTCCCATTAAATTTAAATGAAACGGCCTATATTGTTTATGATGTTTCGATATTGTATATCTACATTTATCAGGTCTCTCATTTTTGGTAGCCATTCCTTATATCTAACTCTGTATATCTAACTATCCTAACTCTTTAGTTTTAGAAAATATTTCAAATTTAAAATGAAAAATTGCGTTATCACATAAACCGGGGTGATATTTTTTTTAGCAGGTAGTGGTAGCAGGTACAAACCAATCAATATCTGGTGCCGTTGGTCGACCATACCACATTCAGTTTTGTACTAAGAGTTGCTGGACGAAGATTTTCTCCGTAGAATTGCGCTTAGCGAAAGGACTCAACAACAAATACATGATAGAGTACATTTTATTAAGCGTCTCCTTATGGGAGATAAAGCAGTATTTCACAAAAAATGGAAGCGTGAATAGACACAGCTATCATTATAACTTTATTGACAATTTGAACGTTTGGGGTGGCATAGTTGAAAATTACGTTATTGGACCACATTTCTTTGATGGGCGAGTAAATACTCAAGTTTATTTGGACTTTCTACAGAACACTTTCCAACTGTATTTAGAAAATTTACCTTAGAACTTACGTCAAAGAATATGGTTTCTGCACGATGGGGCTCCGGGATACTGCATTAATCCATAATTACTTCAATACAACATTTCCCAACTGGTCGGTTGGAAGAGGAGGACAAGGAATATAGCCAACTTGATAAAACTGGATTTTTTTCTTGTGGCTCTACATAAAAGAAAGTGTGTATCAATTTCCTTAACCAAAGAATAAGAGAAACTTTTCGTAGTATTGATGTAGAAATCATAGTCGATCGTTTGAACGACGACTGCAGCACTTTATTGACGTTATGGGTCAACATTTTGAAAATTTTGTTTAGCATGATTTTTCTTTTATCGATAACGCACAGCGTATAATTAATTCATATAATTTAAAAAGAAAGCAATTTTCATTTTAATTTTGAAATATCTTAAATAATATAGGGTGTTCCATTTAAATTTAAAGAGAAAATTAAGGAACCGAATTTTGACTCAACTTGTATACAAGAATTTCTTTTTGTTAAATTCTCGAACCAGCAAAAATAAAAGACGTATCCAAACCATATAATGATGTGAATAAAATCGTATATTTTTTTTCTTGCCGGAACTAACTCTCTTAATGCATCTTAATTTAGGCGTAAAACTGGTCATGACTTTAATTACTCGAAACAGATCCGGCATACCCTATACGAGGAGGATCGCAATAGTAAGCAGGTTTAAAAAATGCAAAAAAGTATAGCGTTGTATTCAAAAAAACCTAAGTTAGATCTTGCACATCGTTATAAACCGCTCTGTATATTATGTGCAACTGATTTTAAGATATGAAGCTTAAGGGTACCTACATCTTTAAATAAAACGATTAACGTATGAAACAAATGAACGGAGTGAAATGTTAAATGTGTTTATTATACTTACATGCATATCGTTGGCTTAATAAGAAAATTGCCTAACTCCATTTCATGAAATTTTACAGGAGAGCTAAAAAACGTTTATTTTGTGGATTTCCCTTACCTATGTGTGCGTTATTTTATTCAGATACTTATTTTGATACAGTTTTTAGAAGTCTATAAATAAATTAAAAAAAAAAATTTTTTGAAAAAAATAATGGAGTTAGTCATATTTCCACATAATTTTTAGATTTCTGTGGCAGTTGGGCAAATTGTTAACTTACCTGATGAAAAGTTTAACTAATGATAAAAACTTATTTGTTTTATAATTTATCGCAATAGGTACAAGTATTGTATGTATTTTAACGGAAAATATTCTGAAATAATATTATTTATAGTAATATACAGGGTGTATTTGAAATAAAAGTAAAAAATATTGAGAATGGTAAGATGCAATTATGGCTCACATAATATTAATATAATGCAGATTTAGGCAGTTTTCTGGCGCTTTTTTACTGACGTAAGTTAGGCAGATTTCTGTTTCGTCATTTATGAGCATACACAATTTATTTTGATATAGGTAGTTTTCTGAATCGATAGCCACTCATATTAGGATACAGATGGCACTGAAATCCTAATTTTACTAAAAATGGAGTTAGGCAATTTTCTTATTAAGCCGACGATATGTAGGGCTGCGTTCAGATTTAGCGTTGGACGACGTCTGGGGGACAACTTCTCACACTACACTGATTCAACTGGTTTGAAAACAATATAATTTGAACGGTTTAGTGTGAAAAGTTGTTGCTCAGATGTCGTCCAACGTTAAATCTAAACTATAAAAGCAATATTGTTCGGTAGTTCAAACGCATTTCTGCTGTAGTATAAGAAAATTGTTTTAATATTAACAAAATTCTAAATACAAACAAAATACCCAATCTTGTTATTAGACATCAAGTTTAACACATTTCCTTACGTATAGATGTGTGCGAGCCCGATAAACTGACCATCACCTGCCCGTGAACAATTCCACATAACCATTCCTAACTTATTATTAGTGCACTTAAACTGTGTTTGGTATATGAATTTGGGGTATAAAAAGACAACACCAACTATGCGAGACGAACAGGGTCTTCTAATGATATGTGTACTAAACGATACGCATACACGAATAAGGTCGTTTTATTTGACAAAGTACCTACTTATATACATACATATGTACATACATACATACATATACATGAATCAGTTGATGTTGAAAGGTACTAAGTAACGTTTTCAGCCATTTTGAGGTTTTGCGCGATAATAGTATTTCTACCATATCCCGATCGTTTGACATTGAAAGGGCCTATGTGCAGGCATCGGGTGTTGTTGTGGGCACAACTTCTAAACAAGATTTATTGTTGAAAGGAACCAAGTGACGTTAGTTGGTTCCTTTCAACAACAAACGATGTACTGCTTCCTGTATTACCGACTTTAGAAGTATGGCTGACATAGTGACATTGCTAATGCGAGGAAGTGCAGTATGTCAGTGTGTTAATGCTGTTAATTCTTATTTCAATAATACTTTTTAATCATGGAACGTGAATCAGAGTTTTCGAAGGCAGATGCAGAAACTGAAGTGCCGTTGCATAACAAAAGAAAAAAAGGTGTACGTAATACTGACTTATACAGCAGAAATGTCACCAAACGGAGCAGAGTAGAAGGAGTTGCTTATAAAGGCTACAGCGGTACAGATGTTGTTGCAAAGAAAATTGGTCTTCCGTGTCGGTAAGTCTCTTTCTTATGAATAAAAACAAAATTTAATAGTAACCCTCGTCTATAATAGATGCCCGATGAAATGCTTCGAAAAAATTAGCGAGGATCGGAGGAACGATATATTTCAAAAATTTTATGCATTAAAAACAAAAGACGAGCAAGATATTCATTTACAAGGTTGCTTAGAAATACGTAACGTCGGGTTAAACCAAAAACCGAAAATGAGAAACGTAATGTCCCGAGAAGTTGTTCTTTTGTTCATTTTGTATCTATTAATGGGAAAAGGTTGAAAGTATGCCAAAACGCGTTTATAAGTTTACACGACACTGGAGTGAAAAGATTAAAGCGTATTAAGAATCTTCTTAAAAAAACGAAACTCCTCGTGATAGGCGAGGTACAAATCCTAAAACGCATGCAATAAAGGAAGAAACTAATATTTTAATACGCCAGCATATTCAAGCTTTTCCTGTAAAGGTGGCTCATTACTCAGCTCAAACTTACGAGTACCTCAATCCAAGGCTAACTTTAAAAATCATGTACAAGATGTATTCTACAAAACATCCTGATGCTCCAGTGAGTTATAGCTATTATGTGAAATATTTTCATGAACATTTTACTCTTCGTTTTGGACGTCCCCAAATCGACACGTGTTGTAAGTGCGAAGAACTAAATGTTAAAATAAAAAGCCCGTCCCTTGGGGATGCTGCCAAGAGAGCAGCTGTTGCTGAATTGTTGGTACATAAGAGAAGAGCAAAGAAATTTTATAGTTCATTGCAACAATCGACCGAAGAGTGTAAAAATCGGGACGAAATGGTACCTTTGTCTTTCGATTTTATGCAGACCGTCCACCTCCCTGAAGTTCCAGTGCAGGACTTGTTTTATTTAACACAATTAACTGTCAATGTGTTTGGCATTCATAATTTGAAAACAGGTCAGGCATTTTTCTACATTTACCATGAAGGCCTGGGCAATAAGGGACCAAACGAAGTTTGCTCCTTTGTAATGGATTATATTAACAACTACATTCCTGAATCAGTAAAAGAACTTCGGCTGTATTCTGACAATTGCCCAGGCCAAAATAAAAATCATACCATGGTACGTATGTGTATGGCATTAGCTGAAACGGGTAGATTTGATAAAGTCGAACAATTTTTCCCTATCAGAGGGCACTCCTTTCTACCCTGTGATAGGGATTTTGGACTGATTAAAAAAAAAATTACGCAACACGATAGGATCTTCTCCATTCACCAATACACTGAACTGGTTGTAAAATCCAGTGCAAAAAAACCATTTTACAGTAAAAGAAATTGCTACTGACGATGTGCTAGATTTTAAAAATTGGTGGACGAAATATTACAAAAAGCAATCTCTTTCACTCGAGACCAATAAGAGGGGCGTTCCAAGAAACCAGAAACGCTCATTTTCTATATCCCAGTTCCACTACTTTCTTCACCAGTCATCGAAACCAGGATATCTGGTCGCTTCAGAATATCTCAACAGTTTCATCTATCATACATTTCCACTGCATATGCCTCGAAATTATGAACGCATTCCTCTCGAATTACCTCATACCAAAGCATATCCTGAGGGAAATGTTCCCATACTGGAAACTAAGATAGGTCATTTGCAAAAAATGTTACCCTACATAGAAGAGGAATTTCAAGAATTTTACTCCAACATTATCAGCTGCTGGCCAACGAAGAAGCCATCCAAACAAGCTAAAGAGTAATACATATTTCCATAAAATATCAAGTTTCTTTTAACAATATGTATTCATTGTTCAAAAATTAATAAATCAGTTTTTTGGGTTAATACTACTTAATTTTTTTGTGTTAGATGCAGAAAGGGCCTAACTACGCTTTTTTTTTTGTTAATAACAATTGCTGGGGTCTTAATATCATGGGTAAGTTACATCCATTTTTTGTGCAAAAACAATATAAAACCATTCCCACAATAGTATCTAACGGTAAATCTGACACAAGAAAGATTTTCAGTTTTTTTAGTTTTTCTCAAAACTGTATAAAAGTTACTTAGTACCTTTCAACATCAACTGATTCAATTAGAAGGAGTGAATGTGGGGTAAAACAGTGTGACCTCGTCAAAGAGTTTGGCCTCAGCAAGACCACCATTTTCACCATTTTGACAAATAAGGATGCCATCAAATCAGCCAAAGTAGCCAAAGGAGTATCAAAACTATTTCATGAAAAACATAGGTCTTCAATCCACGAGGAAATGGAGAGGCTATTGGCGATTTGGATTAAGGACAGGCAGGTGAAAGGTGACGTAACAACCCAAGATATTATCTGTCACAAAGCCAAGAAAATTTATGACGATCTAAAGAAAAACGTCCCTGGAAGTAGCAGCAATCAAGATAATGAAGAAGAATTCAAAGCCAGCAGAGGGTGGTTTTTT
>SMLS01060055.1:0-10427 GCA_004785975.1 Popillia japonica
GACGCTCAGAAGTAATCGTTTGTTTAACTTGATTTTTTTGCAATATGGTAGTTTTACATGAGAAATGAAACGATAAAATTTTATTAACATGTAACACGAAAAAATATTAATAATGTGTTTGGCGACCCCTTAGCCGAGTACACACCTGTACTCGTCTAGGCATCAACAAAATGAGATGGTCGATATTAGTTTGTGGCACCTCGTGCCAAGCAACTTGAACTTAGTTGATTAATTGCGACAAATTGTTTGTGGAAGATGGTGCAAGGAGGACAGTCTTCTCCCCATGGTATCCCACACATGTTCGATGGGGAACCGGAACACGGCATAACATTAACGCCTGCTTCTTGGAGAAAGTCTATAGTTCGACGAGGAATATGGAGATGTGTATTGTCTTGCTGAAAAAGGACGTGTGGACTGCCATCTATAAACGATATTAAAGTTGTTTGTAGGACATCATCAACACACCGCGCAGCTGTCATACTGCCTCGAATAAACAGAAGTGGTGATCAGCTACCATAAGCAATAGCCCCCAAACCATTGTTCCAAGAGTCATATGTCTGTGTACATGCCTCTCAATAGCTAACCCAATATCGCATCGCTCTCCACGCCGACACCGTACCCTTCTACGGCCATCGAGCATACCTATACAGAATAGCGATTTGTCGTTGAAGACTACATTCTACTTTCCAATGCTACCGTTTTTTGCATCATTTGACGACAGTGGCCCGCAGTCAAAGGAAGCACCAATCGTGAACGGTCTGAAAAAAGTCTTAAAGCTCGAATCTGGCGATATAAGATACACGTAGTAACAGGTCTAGCTTCTTTTCCAAACCATTGGTCAGCGATTTGACGCGTTGTAGCAAAACGGTCTCGTAGAGCCAGTTGTCTGAAGCGCCTATCTTGACGCTCTGTGGTACGCTTCGGTTCACCAGTTGGTCTTCTTCGTGTGGTTCTACCTTTTTTCTGCCTACGCACAACACACGCATTGCCGTCATTGCAGTAGAATTAATACGACTGCCAGTTTCGCTATAGGACAAATCAACAACGCGATAAGCAATAATTCTACCCCTGTCAAAGTCACTAACACGGTGATAACGTTGACGTCTTCAAACTATAAGCATTTTGTTACTCTTAACACTTGTAGACGGGCACCCAATAACTAAACTTTCTATATTGGTCAGTTCTCATGAACATGAATTTCTTCGCAGAAAAGTAAGAGACTTTTTTTTGGCAAAAACTATCTATGATAAAAAGTTGACATTCTTATCATAGTATGCTCTAAAAATAGTCATATTGATGCCAAAAAATCAACTTGAATAAATTACTCCGTCTGGGTGTAACACTTCTAATGTCACTGAGTACATACTTGGAAATATGAACGAGTGATTTACTTCTAACACGATATAACATAGGCACTGTCAATAGGACCTAAACCGTCTAGTAAAAAAGTTGAGATCATAATTGCTAGTCAGGCTGTATCATATTCGCGGAAGTATCCGAAAAACAAACTTACATCTAATCTTTGTAACAATTTTATTTTATGGGTAGGTACAAGAATAAAGTCTGATCAAGAAGAAAAACTACGTTTGATGTTTATATGAGGAATGAAATACGAATGTTTTAACACATGAGAAAGGCTATATTTAAATTTTTGGCAAACTTTTCCTACGCAACATGAATAAATCTGCGATCATTATTATTTGTTTTAGCGAAAGGATGACGCAACAACACGGTGACTATGAATCGCCTGATATTTCACATTTTAAACTGTATTACGGTCATACATTGAAAGGTAAATATGGAATTCCAATTTTTAAAGAAAAATAAACAGCAATTGTATATCTGTACATACAACATTGATCACTAAAAATTGGTTTCTCAGAAAACTTACAAATTGGACAAATCGATCAGAATTCACGTACTTTTAGTGTTCTTAGTATTAACCTAATATCACGCTTTTTATCTTATCGGAAGTAAAAAGAGACTGGAAACGGGAAATGTAATTTGCAAACATTGTATGTGGTAATTTGTGTACCGCGAATTATGTATATGATAATTTTTATGTGTTCGTAGTTAGTGTAAGGTCATTTCCAGGAGAATTGTCTTCTAAATTTTGTAAGCGTAAACGAAAAACGTCACTATTACTTACAATGCCGAATTTTAATATTATGATTAAGCAAAGTTAATTCTGTGAGTAAACAAAACTTTCTTCGGAGTGATAGGTCTTTATGACGCAGAAGGTATCTAGTAAAGTATGAAGTGAGAGATATGAAATATATGTATTATGTTTAAACAGTCCTAGTAAGCTTAATTATGTACATACACTCACCTGAAAGAAGTTGTAGAACGATTTACATATAATCGCTATGTAAATCGTTCTACAACTTCTTTCAGGTGAGTGTACATACATATGTACAACATTGTTAAGCCATTATTGATAGGGGATTACAAGGTTGTGGAATGAATCAATGAGAATAGCCATTCCGATTTACATTACCCTCTTGTCAATAATCAACGTTTAAACTTACCAACCAATTATGAACCAAATACATACTAGTATTTGGTTCATAATAATTAAGTTCAATTTAAACATTATACTATCTGCTGCTAACTTACTAATAATATATCAATGACCAGCAATTATGTTCTTGCAAATTTAATAAATCGAAAACTAACGGGGTATAATACCTTTCATAAATCGAATACAGGCATTAAATGCCATTAGTTGTAATGTACGCTTTGGTTATTATGTAGCTGTGGTAGAAATGGTTTATGAATATGTAAGTGAACAAACTCGTGATGAAAGTTAGGTGTTCTGTAATAAGATTGCAGCCATGAGTGCTAATGATTGGCATTATTGTTAAGGGCGCTATGCTTTATATTTGCTCTAACGAGATAATCACTTTAAACAAAAAGAACAATAATATGGTTTTTCTTATTTAAAAAGTAGTAGTTTAATTCATGGGTATACACAGACAAAACTGCTATAACGGCGCAGATATCAAATATGCCAATGACTTTTAAAGTATAATAAAATAATAAGCTACTATATTTGCTGTTGCTTCGCAAACTTTCTGGACGTGAGTCTTAATTTAAAATAACTTTTTCTAACGCAATTTATCTCTATTATGAAAAATAAACTTAGTTTACTCTTGAGCGTAGGATATAACTTTCTGGCTTGTTGCTACGGAAATCAATACCAGATCAAAATCCCATATAACCCAAACTTTATCAATGGCACTGTATGAAGTTTTATATATGTATATGTAATGTGTTCATTTGAAAAGTTCATCTCGTTTGTGATGATATTTTGATAGAAAAATACGTAGAGAAATCAGTATGTGTTTTTTTTACACACACGTACTAAAAGGTCATAAAAATACATACATATGTATGTACATACATATGTATGTATAATAAACATAAATTCAAATATCGCTTGGTTAGTGTCAATTGTCAATCACAATTAGCAATTAAATTTATACGTCGATTCTAGTTGCTTCTTAATGTTAGTGTTAAACGTAGGTCTTAAAATAGGCGACACAGATAGAACACAAGATTTTTTAATTCAGCCTTATTATCAAAGTGGTAATAAACATTGATGATGGTTTACTCGATTCAGAATTGCATCAAAGAATTTCAAGTTGAGTTTCCACATTTGGCAATGTATTAAGGCCGCTTTACTGTTCGCATTTTTTCTAAATTATTATGTAATTTTTTCTTATGTTAGTGCAAATTCAATAAAAAAAAATAATCTGATTTTTGTTAGTGAAATGTGTCTTATATACATATATGTATACATGTTTGTATGTATATGTATTCCGAGTAAAAATTATTTCACTGTTAACGCTTGATCTTTGTAGTTACTTAGATAAAGATAATCTGCACTTGTTTTATTAGTTGCATTAACAAATGCGGCTTATATTAAATCTCAAAACTGGAATTTCTGCAGATAGTTTGTTACATTAAAAAATGAATGAATGGGGTTGACTTTCATCTTTAGTTAAATTTGAAAAATTCCGATGAATTATATCTTGTTTTTTAATAAGAGAACCTAATCGAAAATAGCCCGCCAAAATATAGGCTTACGATTGGTTTGTTGCCGGTCATGTTTACACTGCCCAAATTTGCTAGATTTTAACGACGCTATATTGTAGACATAGCTGATTGAGTAAGTATTTCGTTAAATATTTTTTATTATCTTTCTGTGTTTCTACTACGATTGAACAAGAAAATCAGTTTTTTTTAGCTATTTGCTTGTAAAAATGGATCCACAGCCTAGTACAAGTGAATTATCATATCGTCTCCAAGAAAACGTGCTAGTTTGGGGCGTGGACATTTGTCTGTACAGGAAAAGCAAGTTATACTGAACACGTACAAGAAATTATTGGTAGTAATCCTACAATAGAGAAAACACAGGTAACACTGGAAATTGCAGATACTTTAGGTAGGTAACATACAGAAATAGTTATAAGTATGTATGTATATTTATATTTAACAATAATAATAGGTGTTTCGAAGACAAGTGTTTTCCGTATTCTTGGTGAATATAAAGCTAAAGGACTAATTTCACCACCATTAAAACTAGTTGGAAGAAAGGCGGTTCTACCGACATTTGACGACATTATTAAATACATGATAAGAAGAATCATACATGGCTTTTTACGTTGGAGAACTTTCTACGTTAAACAAAATCTTAAAGAAAATAAGGGAAGATCAAAATATACCTCTAATGAGTCGGTCAACGTTGTATAAATTAATGAAAATGCTTAATTTTAAGTAAGTTCAGGTACTAGTTATTTAAGTGTTTTATATAGTAGAGAGTATGCATTTACAGATATATATTTAAAACGTAATCGTAATAGTTTATTGCTCGAACATGATGACATTGTTTTGTGGAGATATCAAAATATAGAAATGAGCAACGCCCAATTTATCATTTAGACAAAACATGGCTGAATGAAGGGTACACAAGAGCAATCGTGTGGGTAATAGTGCGATTAGAGTTGTTGGAAATAATAAATAATCACAAATAAAAAATGAAGTAGCTGCAAAAAGTAAAACCTTCAAATTAGCTGAAATAAAAGACCTTCTGTAACCGCAATTAGAAATGTAATCTCAGAAACGTGGACAAAATGTGCAAGTTAGATGGCTTAATAGATGATGTGGTGGAACCATTTATTATTTCAGTTGCAAAGGATGCCACCAGCGACAGTGATTTTAGTATCGACAGTGATAGTGCTTCTGGTGGACAACTGTACAACTATGTATTTAAAATATAATATCATTGAAAAATTAAGTTACACCTGTTTTGTCGATATATAGTTTGTGGACCAACTAGTGTTTCTTTTTATCGTAATTTATAATAGTATGCAACATCAATTTTAAATTTCTAAAATACATATTTAATGTTCCAATATATTACTACTACAAATATAATGCAAATAATTAAATACATATTAAAATTATTGTGTATTTACTTTTATATAAATGTGTTGTATACGTGATATTTATTTAAATATCCAAATGTAAATAACAAGTACTTGATTTCATTGTAATTCATCATTTAAATTTACCGCCAAAATAGCTATCAATTTAATTTACCTAATGTGAAGCGGATTTTATCATTTGGTCCTTTTAATACAAAACAAGGTGTAACAATAACTAGGTATTTTTATTGTATCTACTAATCTCATATACATATCTTTATATGCCACCAATTTCTTTTTCGCAGCAAAAGGAAGTTATGTGTTTAAAAATAACTTTTGGTGCTAAATTTGTTGGTGATTATTTGCATCTTTTCGTACCACATATTTTCACTATGTCTATATATAGTATTCCTGACCTCTGCTATAACATTCTCAGACGGTAATATCTTTTTTTAACCCAACGCTATAATAATGTTAAAGATAAAATGGTGATATCAATAAGTAGTTATATTTAAGTTTATTAATACATGCATGATTTTGTAGTCACATTAAAACTTGTTTTTAGAAACTGCATTTTTTAATGAACTAAATTTTATTGTAATACATACATATCTTGTGTCATTTTTGTAGTATTAGTGTTATCTTTATCTGTTTTCAGCGATTTTGTAAGATTATTTGAAAAGAGTAAATACTTGGAACAAACGTATTTTAAGAGAGCAAATAAAAATATTAGAGTTATTAAGCCACTGATTACTTATCATTAAAATGTCTGTCTATTAATATATAAGACTACAGGATTAACATCACTTATCTTAATGGAAAGTTACTGAATACTAATAGATCGATTTATTGACAGTATTGCAATGTTCACTATTATTGTACTAGTATTATCGATAGTTTATACTTAGATTGTGTTGAATTGGCTTTTCTGTTTGTATGTTTATGTTTACTGGCAGTATTATCTCAATAGAGATTCTTACTTACTACTTGCAATTAGTATCGGATAGAAATTATTTGTTCTTGGTCTTATTACAGTAAAGCCTGTGACTAGCGGCCACTAAAAAATCAAAATTGTTGGCCGTTATTCAAAGGTGTCCGCAAAAGACGGGGGTGGATATTACTCACGCCAAATTCCAAGCAAATATTTTCATATGATAGCTATTATTTTTCTTTTAGATATAAAATTCATTTGGACATTATTTTAAATGATTTTATTTAAACTTAAAATAGAGAATACGGATACACATATACAGATCAAACAGACGCTCTATAGTCGGGGTATCGTATGTCGGAATTATTCGGGAATAGAAAAGTAGGAATGTATTAGTAGATAGTTATCGCTAACGTGCTCTATCGAGTGAAGCCTACAAATGCGTCCCTACTTCTCTATTCCCGAATACTTCCGACATACGATGCCCCAACTATAGAGCGGCTGTTTCATCTGTATAAGTGAACTAAATGTGTATACATTTTGTCATAAGATCTGACGTCATCCAAGCCATTTTGTTATGCACCCACTCTAAAGGTAATTTGTCTATATGATTTCCCTTACAACACCGAGGTTTTGTACTTTTTCCAATAACTAAAGGGTTTTGTTTGTCGCCTTCCATATTTACGCAGAATAAAATAGTTAACCGTTGTTTTGCTAATTTTTTGCCATAGCATTTATCGTATTTTAATGCAAAAGTTTTATTTGGCATGGCGCGATAATACAGACCTGTTTCATCAACATTTAATATATCCTTCGGGGAATAATACTTTAAAATTTATCGTAATTTATATTTCCATGCTTCTCCTTCGAGATTTACATCAGCGGACTCACTACAAATTTATTTAAAAGTGATATTGGGCTTTCGACAGAAACATTCTACCAACCTACTAAAGCAGCAACATTCTCAATGTTTAAATTTCTTGCTGCTAAATGCAGAACCACTTATACACAACTTGATCCACTGCTACTACACCCGGTTTAGGGAATTTCCGTTTCTGATTCAAATTAATAGCTTCTTCATACATCCTTTTAATATCACTTTTGTTTTTTACGATATCGTTAATTTGAGTTTTTCCAAATCCGATTTTTTCCGAATTTTTCGGCTAACTTACGCAAACTTAAATTATACTTATCACTCTCCTCGATAAATTCAATTTTGTCCTTCAGTGACGAACGTTTTCTTTTTAGTGACATATTCAAACACTTCATGAACAACGATCAACTTAAACTGATCGAATGAACAGGCGTTTTCGGAAACTTCTACTATCAGCTGCTTTGTAAAATAATTCTATCGTGTTTCATTATAACTAACAATAAACCCTTACAAGTAAATTCTGCCACCTTCTTTAGACTGAACAACAAATACGTGAGTTTTAAAATTTTCGATACAGACAACGACCGTTATTGGGAGGTAAATTATATTGCTTTTATGCCATAAAATATTGGGATCGTCTGGCCGTGGCCGCTTTGTAAAGGCGGCCGTTATTGCAAGGTTTATATATACGGAAATACTCGTATTGTAGATTTTTGCAATGTTAAAGCTGGCCGTTATCACAGGTGGCCGATATATACAGGCGTCCGATAACACAGGTTTCACTGTAGCATTATTGATATTTAATTTGGGGTGATTTTGTTTTGAGGTGTTATTATTCTAGAATGTTTTAACATGCAACTGAACTACCATCCTACATATTTACATGTGTTGCACAACATCCCTTATAATTCATAACGGTATAACGGTAATATAACTTTAATGACTGAAAGTATGTCATTAAAAAGTTGTCAACGTTGTAGGTTCACGACAGTTGACCCTAGTTTCCCTACGTAATAGTCCGAGAGCTACGGGACCTTTTTTGTAAGTAGTAATATACATAGTAGGATATGATTTTAATAATAGTTTATATATGTATTTCTTAATGATAAATCGAGCGTCAGACTGCGCGACCTCGGTAAATAAAGTTATAAGAGGCTGACGAAGTTGTCGAAAAATGTTTTCAAAATAGTAGCAGTATACACACTACAAATTATCACATTACTTATTTATGATGTAAATTTAAGAAAAATAATCGTTCGACGTCGATATGCCGGTAAAATCGTCGTCAGTTATGTATAAGTAGTCGTCGGGAAATTCTGCAAATAAGGTAGTAGTACCTATACAATCTGAAATTAATATTATTATATTATTTATGATTAATATAAAAAGAAAAAGATCGTCAGACTACATGATAATCACAAAGGAGCAGACACTAAAATTGCGTTTCACGTTTTCAAGCTAAACTTTGACGCTTGCGTCACAATAAGATTTTCTGACACTGATATTTTGGTAATGATGCTCGGGAACATGAATAAATTCACACAAAATCTTTAGATCTCGATGCTTATGGTAACAGGTAACGCTCGCTGATATATTAACATCATCGAATTACTTAAAAAATTAGGTGATGAGATATGTAGAGCATTACCAGGATTTCACTCTCTCACGGGTTGTGATTTTAATCCTGCCTTTTTTAAGAAAGGAAAAAAAGCCTCTCGAAATATTGCGAAAATCGTCAAAATTCATTAGAACATTGATTGATATTTGTGATTGGTCGAATGAAGCTTTAGATGAACTATTTCAAGTATTGGAGGAGTTTTTATGTCGAATGTATGGATATAATAATTTGGACGATATAAATTTGATACAAGTGGCGCAGTTTATGAAGACGTACAGAATAAAAAGAAACGAAGATATTCTCTATTCAATGCCTCGAAGGTGATCGGTTACCTTCTATACAGACGATAACTGATGGCATAGATCAAGAAGAAAATATCATAGGTATTTCATTATGCACAATCTTGTAAGAATTATCAAACTATTATGCTCCTTATTTAATATTTATGCATTTTACCGAAAATTTGAACGAAACAGAAACACAGGAAAATAAAGATGATTTAGCTGGATGATAGCAACAGTGATACTTCATTGAAGACTAGTGATTATGAAAATGATTATGATGAAGAAGCATAAATTTTGATGACATCATTATTAAAATAGTTTTCAGTTTTTATATATAGCGAGAAAAACAAAATCTTCCACAATACTGGTAGTATTAAAATTTATAGTTTATTCGTTTTCATTTATTAATTAATTTATTAGTATTACTCCATTTGATGTAATCTAATTCTTGTAATATAGTCTAATAGGTATATTATATTACATTGAAAAAACTCAAAAGAGGTCAGTTTAAAAGAAATATTTTCTCTATTAAACTAATGGTTTGTATGTTTATTTTAGTTTGCATATTTGTTTTTTTTTTTGTTTTTTAAATTTATTTACTGTAATAAAAATTACAATAAAAGTCAAATTGTACAGTAATAAATATATAAAAACAGTGTGTATACATGACAAAGACAATTACAGTGATCAGACAAACAAGAAAAAAATTAAAAATTACATTTTAAAAATTCTTCAACTGAGTAGAAGGCATTATTTATTAGGTGCTTCTTTAGCTTCTTGGTACATTGTCCAAATGGCAGCCGTTTTAGATAATCGGAGAGCTTGTTGTAGATTTTTCTGCCCCAGAAGTCAGCGTATCTTTGTGTAGCCTGGATTCTGTGATAAGGCGGCTTAATGTCGTCCCTAGATCGGATGCAGTAATTATGCGCATCGCCATTCAAGCGTAACTCATTTTTGTGGTGTTGTACATATTTGACGCTGGCAAGTATATACATGCAAGGTAAAGTTAATATGCCTTCATTAATAAACGCGTATTTACATGTTTCCTTCTGTCTTAGGTTAGTGTTACGCCTAGAAACTAAATCTATTGCACGCGCATTGACACGTGTAATCTTGACGGCCTACCTTAACGGCTGATAATGCTATTCAACAAGTACTTTCTTTTTTTTAACGTAATTGCTAAATTCTCTCCGTAATTGCAAGAATTGTCTGTTTACACCTTCCCTATTTTGCTGTCAACTTGTGGATTCTTTGTCCTATTTCTATTTCCTATCTGAATTTAACAGGTTTG
>SMLS01060058.1:0-13025 GCA_004785975.1 Popillia japonica
CTACTCACTTCGTGTCTAAAACTATTCATGAAATTATAAACATTCTCTTTCGATTCCAAAATTGCCACAATCTCAGTACATTTTTCTAACAATCGATCTGCATTATTTCTAACTTTTATCCGAGTTTTTCCATAAACATCCTCAATTTTATCGTATTCAACTTTCCAATTTAGAAGGGTTTTCTTAAGATAAACCCGATAATATTCCTGTACGTCTAAATTAAAATCGACACAAAAATTGTTGATCATCTCCAAGTCGACATGTTGATAATGTATCAGAGACTCTAATAATTGCCCTTTCGGGGATTTAAAGAAGCTCTTCACTGGAACCTGGCAGTTCGGAATTAATGTCCACCAGTTTGATAATTGAACGATATCAATATAAATCTCCTTATGAAGTGTGATTTTGTGATAGTTTAGAATCTTCAGAGCTAATTCAGCAACGGCTTTAAATTTAGGTATTTCTTTCTTGAGAATACTAAGCTGTTTATGGATAAAAGTAATAGATTCGTTCCGTGGATAAGTTTTTAATAAATTATAGGCTAGATCGACATCGATTTTCTTCGTGGTGAAAATTTTTTGAAGCAGTTTCGTGCTGCATTGTTTGGTAATCGTGTCTAATGTTTTCTTAATTGTGTCGTTCATTTTTTTACAATTTTGTAAACAATTTGTTAGCGTTGAGATTATATTGAATGCTGTTAGTGTTTGGCCTTCTAAACAGAAATTGTGAATCATTACAGGGAGTTGATTGATTTTATTTGAGAATTCCTCCTGTAAAATATTTAATTAAAGCCAATTTTTGGTATGTACGTGAATGTTGTACGGAATCACCTCAGTTATTTGATCTTCAGCTACTTCAAAGTACGTCAAATATTTTAATTCTGGATTAATATCTGTTGCTGTAATTTAAACAGTAAATAATTAGTAAACTAGCAAATTTATTAAAATATTTTTTCTTATTATCCAGATAGTTTTTCCACTTGTTAGGTCAATGATAACACTTGCAATTCTAACAAAAGTCAAATTTATTCCAAAACCTTTACAAAATTTATAATCTGGTTTTCGTAACAACTTCTTCAGTGGAATAAAATTGACATTTATTTAGTGTCAAATTATAAATAAATAACTAGCCATGCCTATCAACAAAATTATCTACAGACAAAGAAATTCAGTGATATATAGGATTATGTTTACAATATATTGGACAATTTAAGATATTTTGAAAAGTAAATTTATAATCATAACACTAATGTTCCTTATATCAATGTATTTTTTTGTCTGAGCTTAATTTTATAAAATTCCGTGATTAGGTGATTACATTATTATAAATAATACTTAAATTGTCTATATCTGTTCTAAAATTGACCGCGTTATTTTCTTTTTTTATGTATATCATTTCATATATTAATCTTTTTTTATAACTATTTTCTTTTTTTTAAATCTTAACATTTTCAAAATCAAAGTTATGTTGTAATTCTTTAGAATGCTTAGACAAAGCAGTTTCCGCGGTTATGTTATGCGTTACAGTGTATTCATGATTATACAGTCGTTTTTTTAGATACTGTCTAGTTTGCCCTATGTAACATTTATTACAGTCTTTGCATTCCAATTTATATACGACATTACTTTGATTATCTTTTTTAATCTTAGTTTTTAAATTTGTAAATAACTGTCTGTTATTGTATAGTGTAAATGTAATGTTTATATCTGATTTTTTAAATTCGTATTTAATTTTGTCACTTAAGTCGTTAATGTATGGAATTGTGTGATATATTTTACTATTTTGTTTATTGCCTGTGTTGTATATTTTATGTATTCGTTTTTTTATTAATTTCTCGTAAAATTCTTTTGGATAACTATTTTTGTCCAAAATTGATCTAACTTTGCTTAAATTCTCTTTTCTAAAATCAGGATGTGCTAATTTAATAGCTTGGTCAACTAAACTATTAATTACGCTTTTTTTAAAATTTACGGAAGTGTTTGAATAGTAGTTTAGGTGTCTGTTGCTACTAGTGTCTTTTATGTACCAATTCGTTTTTATGTTCGTGTTATTATGTATGATTTTAACATTTAAAAAATTTATAGAATTTTGATTCTCTTTTTCAAACGTAAATTTTAATCTGTCATGATAGGAATTAAATGTGTGTATAACATGTTCAATTTTACCTAACGGTATGCAACATATGCAATCATCTACATACCGTTTGTAAAATTCAACATGACAATTTAGTTTATTTAAAGAATCTTGCTCAAGATCCTTCATTACTAAATTTGCTATCACTGCAGATAGTGGAGAACCCATTGCAGTTCCAAAAATTTGTTTGTATATTGTGTCTTTGTATTGAAAATAGGTAGAATTTAAGCAAAGTTTTACCGCCAACATGAATTCATTTTTCGGTAAATTTGTATGATTTTTTATTAAATCCCATTTTTTATCGATACTATAAAGCTAAATCTAAAGGTACATTAGTGAACAATGATACCACATCTAAACTTACTAATTCGTAATTATGTGGTACCATTTTTTTATTTATGTATTTAACAAATTCCCACGAATTTTTTATACTATTCTCTGAATTTCCTACAATATTACTAAGAATTTTGGATAAGAATTTTGATAAATTGTATGTAGGTGACTGCATACAATTTACAATGGGCCTTAAAGGAATATTAGTTTTATGAACTTTAGGTATACCGTAAATACGCGGTGTTATAGCGTTATTTATTTTTAACTTTTTTGAAACCGACTCGTCTATATAATTATTATTTAACCAACTACTAATTAGTTGATTATTTTCACTTTGAATTATGTTTGTGGGATCTTTTAGTAAAATAGCATATGTGTTGTTGTCATTTAATAATGAATTCATTTTGGCTTCATAATCAATTTTGTACATAACAATTGTCTTTTCGTCTTTATCGGCTTTAGTAATTATAATATCCTTATTACTTTTTAAAAACCGTTTGGTTTCATTTAACATTCGTTTTAATTCTGTGTTTCGTCCTTCATAGCCTATCTTCAGGAGAATTTAAGAAACAACGTGTATGAAGCCACTTTGTGCAGCATCAATATTTAGAAGACTTCTATTTTATCTAAGGCTGGGCGCAAAATATTTCAGCCTTTCATAGTTACTCAGATGGCGTTTCCTCAAGCAACAAGAATTTTACAACCAACTGTATGGTAATTGGAATGAGCTGGAAGAGGAGGGGAATCAATGCCTGGCGTTAGTTTTTCATTTTTAGGTTTTCATTCTCTTTATATAACCTGGTGGTGGAGGAAAAATCCCAGACGAATGGAAAGAAGGATTAACAGCAATATCAAAAAAGGGGGGCCTCACCAAATGTGAAAACTTTCGTTCATGTTTTGAAAATATATTTTTCCACAAAAGTGATTAGTCTGATAAAAGTAACCAAGAAAGACTAATTCTAACCAAATGTTCTCTACTAGGTGATTCTACTTACCTAAGTAAGATGTGTACGAATCCACAATATATTTCATACAATGCAACGATCTCAAACTCGGCAAAGATAATTCCGAAATATGTGTATCACTGAACAAACTCTTCTCTATTCCAGAACTATTTTTAGTAATATAAAAACTATTTATCGTCCAATTAAACACTTCCACACACGCACTAATCTCATCCCGTCGTGCGTGCACTACAGCTTTAGTGGATAAATCGTGAGCTATCCGCAAGCAGCTAATCTGATTCTTAACATTAACAAGAGGTTCTTGCATAGTCTCATTCATCAGAGAAGTCGCATTGAACACATCACACGGATTTACGGCGGGGCATATACTTTTCAAAATTAACGTGGCCATCAAGCACAGATTTTTAGAGTTAGTTTCGTTGTTATAGACGTAACTAGCGCACTCTTCTATAATTTTAAAATTGCTGCAGAGTATCTCGCAGAATTTCGTCATTATCTCCACTTTGGATTCGTTAAAGAATCCAGCGATTTTTTTACATAACTCAACAGCTTCTACGGGAGTTAATTTGTCGTCGCATATGTCTTGATACAAATTGTGTAAAAGTGTGTCTAAAACGTGTTGTTTCCTCGGTTCGGATTCGAAATCTAAAATGCTGATTTTATCGTAAAAATTGGCGCGAATTTTCGAGCATGTGAGCAGATTTCCGATGCGAGCTTTGTATCTCTTGTTTGTTGGATTATTCTGTTGAAGCCGGCGTTCTAAACAGGGAAGAATTTCGAGATACGGTTCGTTCCTCGTAAATAGCTTCATCTAAAATTTTCACAAAATTTTTTGTTACAAATGTTGTTGCGACCAAATTATAACTTACTTCGTCCTGTAAAGTAGCAATCTCGATGATATTATAATAATTCGATGCATCCTCATCTAGAATACGTAAAGCTTGTTCGTAATTCCTAAATTTAAGAGATTACAATCAGAGATACAGTAGAGTTTGAATAACCTACCTCTCTCGAATAAATCTTTCCATTAACATAAGATCGGCTACATTTTTATGTTCCGGAGTTTTACAAATCCGATATATATCATCTAACATACTCGATTCGTTACAATACATAATCCTACCCGCAATATGTTGAATCTACAATTAAAAAAAAGAAATTATACCTCATCGATGGAGATTAACCTACAATTAACTAACATCCCAAGTTCCATCATCGATAACATCCCGCAGATCATATTTATTTAAAATTCGCAGTAAAGGTTCATTTTCGACAGCCTTCTTCACCTCCACGACTAATTCGTGTTGATATTCGAAACAACTCCGGGTGATATCCTTCATCGTTTGACTCCACGGAATGTCAGCGATATCGATGATCAATTTAACGGCTGTAAGTTTTATCTCTACCGAGCTGATGTTTCTCAGTATGGAGGGGATTATTTTCGACCAATAACTTTCTTCGTATTGCAAATTATTCTAATAATAGACAGAAATTCATTCGTTTGAAAGTTCTGAATGGTATCGATTTACCTTAATAACTTCTAGAAATATTTCATCAGGTTCTAAATGGTTTTCAAATATAAATTTACACAAAAAATTCTGTAGTAGCTTATCGAATACTTCGTCATCCAAATTTAGACTTAATAGTGTGTGTACTAGTTGTTTCGGACCCTAAAAAATTATAATAAAAATCTAAAAATCAAAAAAATTATTATCTTACTTTTAAATACTCCTTTAGCGGCACTACTATCTGATAGGTATCCTTTAATAATTCGACCGTCTTTAAAGCTTTAACCAAATTAGCTAATTCCTCCGTTGCTTCACGATTAACTATATTCTGCTGTAAAAAATTCACATTTCCGCTATCACTTTTCATAAGATGTAACGTGCTGTTGGTAAATTTGATAGCGTTCTGTGGAAACTCATTATGCTGGTCCTGTTCGATGGAGAAGACCTTATGTTTTAGCCATCCAACAAAAAGAGGTAACGTTGATGGTATGTAAGATAAGGATAACGGAATAAAACAGTACAGGAAAGGTTGATATACTGCCAACGGGAGCTAAAATTGTATCGATGTTACAATAAGATGTTCTATAGTATCGTCTGTGTTTTTACTTACACTATCGAGGACGTTTAAAATCAGATTAATATTGTTTTCATCTAATTTCGATCTATGTTTGTCTAGTCGATTATATAAAATGATGGCAGTATCGATATTGTACTACAAAAACAAAATAAACATAAAAATTCAATTATTATATATGCGTATACCTTTCGTAAACATCTACACAATAATTCGATAAGATCGCAATCATGAAACTGAATCCAATCGAAACCACTTTCATTGAACTTCTCAATCAATTTAAAAGTATGAAAACGAAACAAGATGTCCGAAACCATCTCGTGCATTTCGAGAATATGCCTATTCGACTAAAATTAAAACTCAATTAAAAAAATGAAATTCAACCCCCATTTCCTCTCACATTATATTTCGCTGCAACATTACATCCGTATAGCAAGATCTTTTCGACATCGCTTAAATTATCACAAGATTGATAAATATCAAGACAACTTTGAAGGGTGAACGAGGTGTCATCGATTCTATCCAAAATATTCAATAAATTGCAAACATCTTCATCATTACAAGCTCTTTTATCAACGATAACCTGCGCTTTAGCTTTAAGTACTTCCGTACTGCTTAAATTATAAGTTTTAACGAATTTTTCAGCTTCATCAAACTGTTGGCGACGTAATAATCTTTTTAATCTTACTTCAGGTGTCGTTTCGAGGATAACTTGAAATCTCAATTCTTGTATTACATCTTGTTTTTGTACAATCGAGATATATAATGGTTCCTCATCGATGCTGCCGGAATTTATCAGTTTAATATCACTATTGACGTTTAAGGAGAACTTTAATTGGGATAAAACTAAAAAAATTAATTGAAATTATTATTCTGTATGTTAGAATGATTCCAATGTATAATGCTTACGTGGACGTGAGTCATAGAGTTCTATATTATTTTCGCTTGTTAAACATATGCAATAAGGTACTGTACTACGATCGTTAACGGCAAAATTTGTATAAACAAAATCTTTAAACTTTATTTCACTGTCGATGTAAAACGAAAATAGAGTTCTCGCACAAATCCTCATCATACAACCACTCGAGTCTAAACCGATGAACATACTACAAAAAAAAAAGTTTAAAACCTTAATAAACTAAATTATGCAGTAAATACATACTGGCCGCTACAGGGATAAGCCTTAACCAATTGTATGGACTCGCTTTCAATTATATCTCCAGTTTCTATGCAGTAAACCATCAGTTTATCACCATCAATTAGTAGGCGTGGATAAATTAAAGCGCTAACTTTCACAACAAATTGGAACTCTTTTAACAAGATTATTTCAGTTTTTGCAGTCTCATTTTCATAAATCACTCTAACAATAAACAATTCATTGCAAAGTAACACAAAAAAAGAGAAAAACGTAACTTACTTGTACAGAGATCCGTTTTTAGTAATAATAAGAAATTCAACTCCATTTTTTTCAAATTTTTCCAAATAACATTGAATAAAAAATGGTTCCTCCAACCAATCATTGTCAACCACATCTCTAAATAATAAAATAATCACTTTTTTATAAAACCTAAAAGAATAATCGCTTACGCCGTGAACACTATTTCTTGTTCTTCTATATCAATATAGAGTATTGTACCATTTCTTTGACATATAAAAATAAATTTCGAATTGGGTACAACATAAAAAACATCAATATTTTCCTCGAGTGTTGTATTAAAACATAATTCTGTACAAGTTAGATCCGAAAACACACCAATGGTCTTATTTATCGCATAATATAATTTATTTCTGGTGGAACATGCTTCAATATGAATCTCAGAACATTTTTGATCCTCCTAAGAATAACATTAATATGAAACGTGATAGTAAACTGAATTAGAACGACTTACATCTTCCTGTTTAATTGATGCTAACGTACAAGCTTCAAATAAATGATCCCCATCTGCAAGCATTCGCGGACCAAAATTAATCGTCTCATCCGCTACATTGAAGCCACATTCGATCACATTAAACTCGGACATTTTTATATTTATATTTCTTATTTTAAAGCTCTTAAATATTTAATAAATGCATTTTGCCTTGACAGTTTCTTTCAAAAGTTTGAATTTGTTGGGAAGTTCTGTTTTTTAATACTGCCGGCACTGATTTGGAAAATCACTTAAAAATATTTTTTAATTTAAATTCCTTTTGTTCTCATTATTTAAACATGTTTAAAGTCAGTTATTTCTAATTATCTTTAAAGCTTTTAAACAGATACTTATAAAACGAATTGATAAAAATATTATCAAACTTTTATTTAGAAATTTTTGATTTTAAATGTTGTTGTCCTACAGTTTATCTCCCCTCCAACTTAGTTTTTGTCGCTAGTTTCCCGCCATATCTAACCTTAATTTAAGCGTTTTAATATATTAAATTTTGTATTCCTATTTCTAGTATTTTATATAAATAATGGAAGGATTTGATGATCCAGGAATCTTTTATAGCGACAATTTTTCCGTCGACAATAATCAACCAGATAATCAGGGAAATCTGCAAGGTATTAAAAAGAAATTTAAAGATTTTCTTCGACAATTTCATAGCGATAACTTTAATTACAACTACAGGTAAGACATTCTCTTCTAAAGGTGCTTTTCTATTATTTAATCGATTTTTTAAACCATAGAGACACGCTTAAACGAAATTATAATCTCCAACAATATTATCTAGAAGTAAATATCGAAGATGTTGGTAGTTTTGATGAGAATTTAGCCGAAAAGCTGTATAAACAGCCTTCCGAACATCTACCAATATTTGAAGAAGCAGCCAGGGAGGTTGTCGATGAATTGACCGCTCCAAGACCGGAAGGTGAAGAACAAGTTGAAGATGTTCAGATAATGTTAAAGTCTGATGCAAATCCTGCAAATTTAAGAGCTATGAAGTCGGATGTTGTGTCGAAATTGGTGAAAATTCCTGGATTAATTGTGAGTGCATCCGGGATCAAAGCGAAAGCTACTAAAATAGCTATTCAGTGCCGATCGTGTAGTAATGTTATTCCGCATTTAGCGATTAAACCTGGATTAGAAGGATACGTCATGCCAAGGAAATGTAACACGTAAGTTTGCGAAAATTTACTTTCAAATAGTGTATAATTTTCTTATAAATGTGTTTAGAGAACAGGCTGGTAGACCGAAATGCCCTTTAGATCCTTATTTCATCATTCCCGATAAATGCAAATGTGTGGATTTCCAAATATTGAAACTGCAAGAATTGCCTGATGGAATACCGCAGGGAGAGATTCCACGCCATTTGCTTCTGTACTGCGACAGATATTTATGTGAGCGAGTTGTTCCGGGGAATAGAGTATCGATTTTGGGTATTTTTTGTATTAAGAAGGTTTCGAAACCCACGAAGGTAATAAGAATTTTTGTAAAAAATTTAATTTCTTCTAAATTTTGTTGTATAGCAAGAAGGAAAGGAGAAAGCGATTACGGGTGTGCGAGCTCCCTATATGAGGGTTGTTGGGATCCAATTGGATTCGGAAGGATTAGGAACGACTAGTATAAGCGCTATAACACCGGAGGAAGAAGATCTGTTTAGGAGAATGGCAACGTCGCCAAACATCTATGAAAGACTAGCGAGTAGCATTGCGCCATCAATATATGGGTCGGCTGATATCAAGAAAGCAATTACGTGCTTGTTATTTGGGGGTACATCACAGTAGTAAATGTTATCTTTTATTTCGTTAATATGGTTACCGATTTTCTATTAGGTTCCCGTAAACGGTTACCAGATGGTTTAACTCGAAGAGGAGATATTAATATATTGCTGTTAGGAGATCCCGGAACTGCTAAGTCACAATTATTAAAATTTGCTGAGAAAGTTGCTCCGATCGCTGTATACACTTCGGGGAAAGGCAGTTCTGCTGCTGGATTAACCGCTTCTGTGATGAGGGATCCTGCGACTGTAAGTTGTTAATTAAAATAATTAGGAATTTAGCTTAAGTTGTAATTAATATAAAATTGATTTTAGAGGAATTTTGTTATGGAGGGTGGAGCTATGGTTTTAGCAGATGGTGGGGTCGTATGCATTGATGAATTCGATAAAATGAGGGAAGACGATAGGGTAGCTATCCACGAAGCTATGGAACAACAAACTATCTCGATTGCTAAAGCGGGAATTACTACAACGTTGAATTCGAGATGTTCCGTATTAGCTGCTGCTAATAGTATTTTTGGTAGATGGGACGAAACAAAGGTAATTTCCATCGCTTTTATTCCCCAGGTTAATTCTTTTTCGGTTAACAGGGTGAAGAAAATATAGATTTCCTGCCAACTATTTTGTCTCGTTTCGATATGATATTTATTGTGAAGGACGAGCATGATAAGACTCGTGATATAGTACGTTTATATTAAAAATTAATAATTTCTCAGATAAAAGATCTTATTTCAGACGCTTGCTCGACATGTCATGAACGTACACATGAATGCTAGCCATTTAACGCAGGAACCTAAAGAGGGGGAATTATCTGTGGAATTAATTAAGAAATACATCAATTATTGTCGCACGTAAGAACACCCAAACATTCTTGTACTCTTACGATTGTGAATATAATGTAATTTCTAAAATACAGGCGATGTGGACCACGATTGAACGCAGAAGCAGGAGACAAGTTGAAAAGGCGTTACGTAATGATGAGATCGGGTGCTTCTCAACATGAAAAGGAAGCAGAACGCAAGAACTCGATACCTATTACTGTTCGACAATTAGAGGCTATAATCCGTATATCTGAAAGTTTGGCGAAGATGCAATTATTACCTTTCGCAACTGAAAGCCATGTCGACGAGGCTTTAAGGCTGTTTCAGGTTTCAACGCTAGACGCAGCGATGAGTGGAAATCTAGCAGGTAGGTGTGTCTATCGATAAAATTAGGATAACGAATAAGGAATTTATTTCTATGCTCTATTAACAAATAGGTGCTGAAGGTTTTACAACTGAGGAAGAGCACGAAATGTTGGTCAGAATCGAGAAACAACTAAAACGGAGATTCGCTATAGGCACTCAGGTATCCCAAGAGAATATCGTTCAAGATTTCATGCAGCAACAATACCCAGAACGTGCCATCTTAAAAGTTATCTACGTTATGATCCGCAGAGGTCAATTGCAACACCGAATGCAGAGGAGGATGTTGTACCGTCTTAGTTAAGCCATATACAAGAATAATGTATGTATTTTTATGTATTTAAAATAAAACGGAAATAAAATATTTTAGTTAGAACGGATAGTGCGGGTGCTTCTCGATGCCCCTGAAGAAGCGGAAATCAAACGTTCTACCCTCTTCTTTCCTATCTAAAGCGTTGAGCTTCTTTATGTCCTCTATCGCTAGATTAAAGTCGAATATTTTGAAATTATCCTCGATTCTCTTCGGATTCGCACTTTTCGGTATAACGATTATATTTTTCTCCAACAGATGGCGTAGTAAAATTTGCCCTGGAGACTTGTTGTATTTTTTAGCTAGCTCCTGCACTACTTGGTTGGTTAACAAACTCGGAAGAACATTGAAGCTGGAATTTAAAAGGAAGCAATAACAATCTGATTGATTAATAGGTATATAATGGCTTACTTGTTATACTGGTACTTCGTACTAAAATGTTGCGCAGCTTGCGGACTACCTAAAGGGGCGTAACCTGTAACGGCGATGTTCATTCGCCTGCAGGCATCGATTAGTTCGTTTTGTTGCAGGTAGGCGTGCATTTCCACTTGCAAAACGGCTGGTTTTATTTCGGCGGCGTCGTAGATCTTCTGCACTTGCGATATGTTAAAATTTGACAACCCTATTGATCTAATTAAACCTTTTTTTACTTGCTGTTCCATCACCTACACAGAAAAAATCGTCTCAAATCGAATAATAATAATAATAATAATAATAACGTTTATTTCCAAATTGATAACCACATCATTAGGAAAGTCAACACAAAAGGAAAATACAATATCTACATAATATAACTAAAAACAGTATTAATTATAATTTACAACAGAAAAATTCTTCTATTCTGTAAAAAGCCTTGTTAATTAATATTTGTCGTATTTCTTTTTTAAATTGCCTTAATGGTAATATTTTAATTTCATTTTGCAAATTATTAAAAAATTTTATTGCCTGGTATTTAACAGACTGTTGAGTTAAAGATAATCTGTGGTAAGGAATAGTCAGGGATGAATTAGTTCTTGTTGAATAATTATGAATATCTGACTGAATTTTAAAATTTTCTAAATTATTTTTTGCAAAAATTAGACAGTTATAAATGTAAAGTGATGGAATAGTTAATAGTTTTAAATATTTAAAATAAGGTTTGCAGTGTTCTCTGCTACTAACTTTTGCTATAGCTCTCACACATTTTTTTTGTGTTTTAAAAATCCTCTCACTATATTCCGTACTACCCCATAGTAAAATACTATTATTCTACTATTAAAGTCGGAGTAGTATATTAGTTTGGCAGTGTCTACGTCTGTTAAATTTACTGTTCTGCGTATTTGGTAAACGGTTTTATTTAATCTATTACATAAGTAATTAATGTGAGTGGTCCAACTTAAATTGGAGTCGATGTGCACACCCAACATTTTTACGCGATTTTTCCGCTCTGGTCTTGTCTCGAACATAATGGTTTGTATTTTATCTTCATTTAATTTTAATTTATTGGCAGTAAACCAATTTTCCGCATCCGATATGCCTCGCGACTCCAACACGGCTAAATTTTCTGCTGTGCTTGCTTTAAATACTAAAGTCGTATCGTCGGCAAACATAACTGTGTGACAAACTTGAAGACTAGCACATAAGTCATTCACATAGATAAGGAACAATATTGGTCCTAGTTTAGATCCCTGTGGTACTCCACAATCCATATTCTGAGATTCAGATAGTTTATTATCCGTCATTACTATTTGTTTTCGACCAGTAAGGTATGATTGAAATAATTTTAAAGAATCACCTCTTACACCGTAAAATTCAAGCTTTTCAAGTAAAATTCTGTGAGAAACACAGTCAAATGCTTTCGATAAATCTAACATTCTAGCAGAGACTTTTTCTCTTCCATCGAAACTGCTGATAACGTTATCGATTAGATCACAAATAGCTTGTGTCGTTGACTTATTTCGTAAATATCCGTACTGTTCCTTGCAAAACAACGATTTTCTATTAAAATAACTAAGTATTCTATTTTTTAAAATCTCTTCAAAGACTTTAGAAATTATCGGTAAAATAGAAATTGGCCTATAACATTCAGGATCTTTTATGTTGCCTTTCTTATATAATGGTATAATTTTAGCTATCTTTAATTCACTTGGAAAGACATTATCTCGAATACAATTGTTTAAGAGTCTAGCTAAGGGTTCCGAAATAAACGGTGCCACATGTTTTAAAATCGATGACGTCATGCCGTATATATCCTCTACAGGGGATTGTTTGAGGTTCATAATAGTAGTAAACACTTCTATTTCCGAAGTGTATGCTAAGTAAAAAGAGGTATTTTGATATTTTCCT
>SMLS01060065.1:0-28446 GCA_004785975.1 Popillia japonica
TTTTTTTTGTAGAATTAAGGAATTACCTATAATTAAATTTATGAAATATCGCACGTAATATTAACTACGTCTCCAACAGGAATTATTCCGTAACAGCTCGTTTTTACTACATAATTTACAATACCTCCTCTATAACATTTTACAATATTTATTCTAGAACCGGCTACCGCTCGATTTAAACCGTTAGAAATGTTAATAAGTCTGAGGATTTATAATTATGTACCTGTAGATTTATTTATCTAAAACACCATAAATCTTAATGCTAAAATATTATTCTAAGATGATGTGCATTTCATAATTCGTGTCGCTATATCATTCTAGCTGTATCACTGTCACGTTCTGTCAGTCACTAATCACTCGAGTAGCGACATTGTATTGGCTGATCGCGAAGGCAAAGTCTACAGAACGCACTCTTGTCAGACTCGTAAAGATTACGTTCCCTACATGAAATTTCATTAATGAGTTACGCAATCTTTTTAAAACAAAGATTTTATTTAGTACGAGTAGTGTGTGTATTAATTGGTTGTAAATTTATCTCAATAATATGTCGCGACCTATAATCCTTTTTCAAAGCACGTGATAAGCGAAAAGAATTCCATTTTATTAGCTTGTTTGTGGACGTGGCCGTTTTTAGGGTTTTGTTAAAGTCGTCGTTATGACGTCCGAAGAACTCATGCAAAATTATTTAGAATTATTGCAATTAACGTCGTACTAATATGATATAGATGATATTGTTGTATCGTTTCCTTAATGGGTATAATTATAAGGGAATTTTGTTTTGATTTACTTAAGGATAAATGTAAATAAATAAATTTTTGTCTACTTATCTCAATTTCTAAATTTATAATTTAAATTGCATTAAAGCAATGGAAGAATTCCCGAAATTTTGCTTGATATATTGTTGCTAAGTGCTATTACGAAAGCTATAGTATAAACAGGATTATTTGCGAAATTACACTGTGGTTATTAACATGACAACAGAAAAATATTCGTATGGGGAGATCAAAATGCTGTTTCAATAAACAAGTTTGTTTTCTATTTATATAGATGCATTTTCGTATTTATTTATTTTGCCAAAAATGTTTCTCTTAATATTATAATGTGAACCTACGTTATTTAAAACGAAAACATTATTTCTAAAAATTTGCAATCATTTTCTGGAGGTATGGTACAATTTCCAACTCTCAACTCAACAAATTCTTTAAAATTAATTTTATTTATTTAAAGAAAACAAAACACTTGGTAGATATTTCAAAAACTATCCAGATCAGCCTTAGGGAAGCAGTTTTTGGTTTTGACAATACGTTCTTGTGTGCCATATTTTCGTGATGCTGAATATGATCTCAAACATAAGTTGGCTATACTATTCTTTAAATGTGGCAATACACCAGATGGTAGCTTTAATGTTACATCATCGAGGGAGGTTGCAGTTGGCCGAAGACCATACAAAAATTTTAATAGACACCTTGGTGATGGATCTTTTAAGGGTTGTAATGAAGTTCATTTTGTAATATCCGTCTCTATAAAGCTCACATCTTATATTGGCAGTTATTTTGAGAATGTCTTTAAAATTCTAAACTTCTAAGCTTTAATCGCATCAGCAGCGAAGATCTTCTTTTTGTCAATGTATCTAAAAAGCCTAAAGATGGGAATGGATATCATTTTAAGGACGTCTTTACAAACGATTTTGTTTCACCCATGGGCGAGTAAGCCACCAACAGCCACTCGGCCAAAAGACGGAGCAATAATTCCTTTTCTGTGTCCAGTCCCATATAGACTAGTGAGTGAGAGTACTGGTGATATTCAATAAAGGCATATCGAAACATAGACTAAATTTCTTTAATTTCAATAGGGAGGCTGGTGTTGGCAATGTTTTTGCCAATTTTTGAGCACGGAGAGAAGAAGGTCTTATTTACAAATTGCTCACATTGAATGGTTTTAGTTTTTCTTATGCATTTTTCTTAAAAATGTTGCTAAAACTCTTTGCTTTCGTTGACGAATTTGTAGTCATGAGAAGCTCAAATCAAATATTGTTTGGCATATCGTAGAAATGATGAATTTATATTTTGATAATGCCAGAATCTGATGAATCTTTAGGGTTTTGTTAAATCATCAAAATTGCATTTGCATTCTTCGTACCTATACAAAGAAGTGTGTCCTGATATTTCTGGAGAATTCGCAATAACATAAACAAAACAAGCAAGGGATTATCATAATGTCTGATAGTCAAGCAGCCATTAGGGCGCTGAACTCCAACGTTATTAGCTCCAAAATGGTTTGGGAGTGCCTAGACAAACTCAACGAGCTAGGCAAAAGAAATATGGTGACCCTGTCGTGGGTTCCGGGACACATCGGAGTGAAAGGGAATGAAATAACAAATAACCTTGCTAAGAAGGGAGCCAGAACACCTTTTGTGGGACCTGAACCTTTCTGCGGGATAAGTAACAGTGTAATATTGGAGAAGCTCAAAAGTGAAATAGAGCAGAGAAAATCCAAATACAAATGCAAACTGAACGGACACCTAAGTAGGCTCGGAATAACAAAAAATGCCGAATGCAGATTCTGTGGGGAAGAGGATGAATCATCCATTCGTCTACCTGTCTTCAACATTTTTGAATACACCCTTTTATCACATAATCTGGCGATGGTTTCTCCCAAACTGCTCCTTTTCTCTAATGGATTTATTGCCCAACATACTAAGATCCGATTACAGGACAATTAATTGAAATACAGCAGGTCCAGCAAGTTCATGATTTGCAAAGGCGAGTTTAGCATCAAATATTATTCCCAAATCCTGTGTATATTCATAGTGTGTCGATGGATGTCAAAATATTTTTGACAGCTGTCAAAATGGACAGTTTGGGGTAGAAATTTTGAAATCCTCCTGCTCACCTAACTTATGTTGTAAACTATGGAGTACTAATTATATTTTTATACATATATTGCATACACCTCAGTATATACACAGATACCAAGGTGAAGATAACCTTTGGCTATAATCATTGTAGTATGTATCTGTTACATTGATATGTATCAACACCTAATACCATTCGCACTTCGCTCATTGTATATAATTGCTAGCTATAATTACTTCAATCATAATGTAATATATTCTTACATGCCTGTACTGTATGTATATATTTTGTATACACACCACCTTTTTGTTTATTTACGTAACGAATTCGCTTCAATAACTAATAACTAATAACATAGGCTTGTGGTTGGCGGGTTGGTGAGTATGTGTGCGCGTTCGTATTACACATGTTATATGTATACCAAGGTTAATGACGGTAATTGTTTCGTTAATAACTACCAGTAAAGTTACCGACGATATGTATTCGTTTTTACAGGTTTTAACTGTAATGTAAGCCCCTATACAACGAACACTTAATTAAATTCAATAACATTATCGTATTATACGAATGCATCAGCTCCCACCTATACTTTAATCGTCATAACGACATAATCCAGATTATAAGTACCCCATCTAAATTGTGAAAAGAGATACATATGTAGATAAGTTCTCTTAGTAACCAATAAATACTAAGAAGAACTGATATTCCCATTTTTTTTAATTTTATTTCGAGATCAACTACATACTTCACATTGATTTATAATTAATTTATAATATAAGATACGCAAATCAGTTGAGTCACCACAAACATCCTACTTCATTCAATTATATTCGGATATATTTTTATTCGGTGATAACCGAGAGTAATTAGCTCATCAAATTTCCAAAAATATAACAGTAGATGTACATATGTACAAATAAGAAATATTATATCTTTTATATAATACCACTCAAATCGCCGTCCAAAGCGAATGGCAGTTAGAAACAATCGCATTCGAGATTTCACTTAATCTTTTCGAACGGCAAGACTTTCGTTTTTTATACGTATAGTGCAATACGGACACATTGGAGGTCGTGATAGTGGGAAGTGAAATCGAATCGCTTTCTTTGATGTTCATTACGTGATCGAAGACTGGGAATTGGACGGTTGGATTGGTGCAAATCTAATAATGTTTAATTGGTTGTTGTTGCGATATTTGTTTCGTTTTGAGACGGGTACATTTTGGAAATTCATAAAAATAATAATTTAAAAATTAAGTTGCTCACACATATTGGCACCGCTTGAACCAATTTATATCTCTGTGGTATTGCACCATCCTCTTAAAATATCTGGAGAGAAGATCAAGATAGTTTGCGCTAGCAAAAGTGTGTTTAATAACAAATCAATTCATAGATAGTAGATATCTTAGAATTTTTAAATTATCCAATCCTTAACAAACAAAGACACTTGCTGGGAAAGTAGGGTTTCTCTCCAAAATAGGTTGCAATTAATGTGTTCATAATAAGGCCAAGAAAAACAAAATAGAATATTAAAATTTAAATGTTCTCGTTATAAAATATTCTTAATGTATATCAACTTTTCCTATTTTGAGATTAAATAAATGTCGTGAACATCGAGTAGCCTTTAATAGTTCCCAAATAGATTCCTATAAACTATAAATTGATTGTTAAACCACCATCATTCATAATGATTGACCTACGGTCTGACATCAGTGGTGGTGGGGTTTGGGAAATGGTCCAATTCGAAGAAGAATTAGCAAGCCTCCTAAGACAACACAAGAAAAACTGCATTGGAGAGGACACAGGAACAAATTACAATATAGCAATTAGAAGATGAGTCCTATGGGAATTTTATAGAAGTGTTAAAGAAGTTAGTAGGAGGCTGTGAATTTGGGCCAGCTCAAACTATTAAGGAAGAAATGATTCGGTAGAAACTATTACTGGATTTGAGGGATAAACAGGTACAAGAAGGTAATTCATTAATAAACGAAAACTGTTGACGAAGTTAAAAATAAGAAAAACAAGAAGACAAACTAGATAAGGATGGTATTTCTTACCCGTCAATGACGTCTTTACCAAAATAACTGACGAAAACCTGTGGCAGTGCCCTGCGAGAAAACCCACAAGTACACGTAGTTTACTCATACTTAATTCTAGCAAAGTTATTGTTCTTTGCTTATTGAAGTTTCCAAGGAATACCTTGGTATGTCTCAGATCAGGAAGATTTTCCCAGAGGGTTGTTCTGAGTTTCTGCTTCCTGTCCTTGACTTCTCCTACATAGGTTCCACAAATGATGTTGAGGCGGCCTTCTTTGCTAATAAATGAACTTTCTCGTTGCCACCGATTCCAGTATGTGAAACTCTGTTCTCTCTGCCTAGATTGTTTACTTTCTCTAAGCATTCCCAGACTAATTTCGATCTGATGGTGTTAGAACCCATTATAGCTTCTTGACTGTTGCAGAATGTAATGCGCAATGCTTTGCTTCCTATAGTTCCTATCAAGATTCAATTGAGCACATCTGCTAATAGCATTGATCTGTGCCTGGAAGACGCTGGGGTAAGTTTCCATTGGCTCTGAGTATTTGATTTCCGGTCCGAATACTTCTAGATCTATTCCGTTATCAGTCTTGGAACCGTCTACAGTGAAACTTCCCTTAACGGACACTTCTATTAGCCGGGCACTTCTCTTAAGCGGACATTTTGTCCAGTCTCGAATGTATAAGTAGGGAACTCCTAATAAATTGGTTTCTCTTGTGCGAACACTCCCTTGGACGGCCCCGGACAGTTATTCAGCTGCTTTTTGACCAAAAAGTTTCCATTAAACGGACGTGAGAATCGAGACGTAATACGCCTCTCTGGTAAATCCCTTGCCTTCGTCGATGATATTTGAACAGTATGTTCAAATACTGTTCAAAACTTGGTGTCGACATTTAATACTAAAACATATTTCATCTCAATTTAAGAGTTCTGATTCGATTCATAATTTAGCAAATTTTATTGGCGTGTTAGATGCGATTTATTTTATCAAAAAAGCATGGGATGATGTCACATCTGATACAATTAGATATTTTTTCAAGAAAACAGGATTTCGAGAAGTAAATGACGAGTTTGAAAGTGATCAATTTGATCCCAAAGGTGAAATTTCTTTATCCAAATTGGTTCAAATGTCTACGCTAATGAGAGAAATAGATAATAGCGATTTACATGAATTTACGCCAATTTGGATACAGAAGACGGTAATCCAGAAAATGTTTTGCTCGATAATTTTCAAAACTAGAGTCAAAATAAGATGATGAAGAACATGAAACAGAAATTTCTAAAATTGATGATTATGAGAAAAGAATAGTATCGTATACAGAAGTTTCTATTTAGGGAATAAAGTTATATTTATATACTCGTACACTGTCTTTAAATAAAAGTTTAGCATCTTTTTAGCTTTTTAGTTTTTACTAAATTTGTTCTGTCTTCTAATAAACGGACACTTCTCTTAACCCGGCAATATTGTCGGAACGCACGATGTCCGCCTATGGGAAGTTTCACTGTATATACTATTTAACGGTATTTGCCTTTAGAGAGTAGGTGCATCGTTTTCCTTCCCATTCTCCCTTAAGACAAATTCGACCATAGATACAATTTAATTGCAGGTTAGGCACAAAATTACCTATTGCAGAAGATGGGAAAGAGGAGAGATAGTACAACCTCATGAAGAATTAAGATCATGTATAGTAGAAAAGGAAAATGGACAAAAAAGTGGGAAAGAAGAAATAGAGTACGTCTTAAAGAATGGGCAAACTCGCCTGAAAGAAACCCAGTGGTAGAGGAGGGGACTAGTGGCCAGGGGAATGAAGATTAAGAAGAGGATGAAAAAATAACTGACCAAAAAGTGCATATAGCAATAGAATACAAACTAGAGCACCAAACAGATTTAAGGATTACGTAATATATTAAAGATTATGTAATGTACTGAAAAAATATTTTGCAGAAGTCAGGATACACCATTCCAACGCGGAGTTCCAAAACAGCAAAGTTTTGAGAATACTACCAAATTATGAACAGCCAGTATTACAGTGGTATGCTGCAAAACAAACTTGTGACTGTGATTTTACTTCGTTGCAATACTAGAACAGTATTATACTATTACGTTAGTTACAGGCTAAGACTAGTACGAAAAATATATATATAGCACATATATTAAAAAAAAACTGAATTTATTGTTCCTCGAGTAGGATAAACCTTGATGTCTAGACTAAATTATTTTACACAAAAGCAAAGAAGCAATTACTGTTATGATTACAATCTAATACAATTTACAAGACATAATACCCAACAACAACAAAATAGAACTATCCAATAATTACGAACAAGGTTATAATTCCGCAGGCCGTGCCTATACGTACGTAATTATTACCAGAAACACTAATTTCTCCAACGAACTATATCTACTGATACAAATTAATTTGTTCCCGGTAAATAACATGTTGCACTCACTACAAATCACATTTAAATTTAGACCAACTTTCTGGCTATTCCTCAAACTGTGGATTTCAGTGAAAGCCATAATTTTATCTATATACAGCTCGGATTTCAAAGAATAAACATTCTACATTTACTTTGATATGTTTTATATGTAGGTTTTAATTCAAATTTCGTTCCTTTGTTGTAGTTTCCTTCTTTACAATGCGGTTTTGTGTTTAAAATCCACGTTGAAAAACCGCATTGCAAAATTTACGTTTAGCAATTTTAAGATGTTGAAGCTCAATTACACCACGTTTAACATTTCCAATTGCATAAATATCAAAGTGAAGTATGTATTATGTCATTCCACAACCTTCGTTTCGAATAAGCGTTGCTTTAAATGTCTCCATAATCATTACGTTACATTCTAGATTATATGCGGTTACCTCGATTATAATAACAGTAGTAGCTTAGCTCAGTTTGGCCTTCTTGCTGGAGATATTTCCTCGGAGTGGTATCCATTGTTTGTTGCTAAGTGAATATAGTAAACACCCAATATTAAATAAAGGTTGTATAAATGATTTATTTTGTTAAATTTTCAAAATAAAATGCAATCGTCAGAACCCGGTTGTTGGGGATTTTGTTTTATTATATTATTTTATGGATAATCTTAATTGAGCCAAATCTGATGCATCATACTGCCTGGTTTATTGAATCAATTTCGAGCTTACAAAAATTGTAAGCGTTGCAATTATTTTTATTAATATTATATATAGGCGTTGCCAGGCCATTTAGGCCTATAACCATGCTATGCGTTTCCATCCTTGTCTATCCATTGCTTTCACCTTCCAATTTATGATTCCTTTTTCTTTGATGTCCTCCATTACAGCTTGCTTCCACCTCCACTTTGGCCTACCTCTCCTCTTACTGATGTTGGATAGTTTCCTTGGTGGTTCTTGTCTCATCCATGCGACCGAGATGTCCCAACCATTAAAGCCGTTTTGCCTTTACCACTTGTACCACTGTAGAATCATTGAAGAGCTCGTAAATTTCCGCATTAGAACACCTCTTCCATCCCTCTTCTGTCTTTCTTCCGCCATACATCCTTCTTAAACCTTTCCCATACTTCTATTCTTTGTTGTTGCGATTTGGTCAAGGTCCACGCCTCACAGCCGTACAGCATAGTTGATCTTACTACTGTTTTATATATATATTTATATATATTTTTATTTATCTTGAGAGATCTTTAGATTTGAGGACCGAGTGTAACGACCCTGCACACTTGCTTCCTTTGGCCAGTCTTAGGTTCATTTCAGCTTCCTCCCGACATTTATAGTCAATTAGAGTACCCAAATAAATATAGCTGTCTACCTCTTTGAACTTTACCATTCTCCCCGGTTCTACATGCACCACCATTTCCTCTAGTCCACCACTCGCGTGCTTGTTTTGTATGCGCATGTACTGTCTCTTCGTTTCCTGGATAGCTAGACCCATGTTTTCTGCCGCTATTATTAGTTGACCTTTTATTAATTCTAGTTCTCTTTGGCTTCTAGCTATCAGCACAACATTGTCCGCATACGCCAGGCACTAGTGACTTTTATTAATCAGGCACCCCTGTCTATTGATGTTGCTATTTATGATTGCCTCCTCGAGAATCATGTCAAACAATAGTGTTGATAATAGATCTCCCTGTTGTAGTCCTTTTCCAACTTCAACGTTTTCCGATTCTGCGATCTTCCATTTTACCACTTACTGACTGGTGCAGTGTCATTTTCACCAGCCTAGTTAGCTTGCCTGGGATTTGGTGTTTCTCCAATATTGAAATTAGCTTCTTCCTGTCTACTGAATCATACGCCGCTTTAAAATCGATGAAAAGTATGTGTGTTGGGATTTCGTATTCGTAACATGGCGTTAACACTTGTTTTAGCATGAAGATCTGGTCCTTAGTTGATCTCGCTTTTCTGAACTCACATTGGTACTCCCCTATAGTTCCTTCTGCCTACCTCTCTAGTCTTATCTATGTGTATTACACACGTTAGTACTTTGTAAACTGTTTCCAGTAACGCTATGCCTCTATAGTTGTTACAGTCTGTAATGTCTCCTTCTGTGTATTGGGATGTGACTGCTTTTTTGCAAGCCAATGGCATCCTCTCTGCTGTGCATACTTGATATTGTTAGTAATGTTGAGTTGCTAAATCCAGGTTGCATTGGATTAAAATAGAATTGTCTGTTGTCATTGTATTGTCAAAATATATTGTAATTGAAGTAAGACAATAAAAAAACGAAGTTCTAACAGGTTATGGGCCCAGTCCACGCGTGTTGTGTTTAAAAAAACTTTATAAATAGTAAAAATGGGAAGCAGCGAAGAGTTCAAAGTTCCTAAGTTAGAAGAAACCAACTATTTCCCGTGGTCAGTAAGAACAAAAGCCGCGTTAATCCAAAAACAATGTTGGGAGGCCATTGATCCTGGCTACAGTGCACCTATGAGCGAAAATGAAAATAGGGTAAATCAAAAGGCGTTATCGTTCCTATTATTAAGCGTCAGTGATAATTACTTAGAAGACATTGGCGAATGCGAACAGGCAAAAAATGCATGGAGTATATTAGAAGATATTCATACAAAGTTTGGGCTATTACATACAGTAATGTTAATTAAAGAAATGGTGACAATTACAAAGACCGATGACTTACCAATGCAGGAGTACTTGGGAAAAATACAAGATATAAATCGAAAAATAAATAAGGTTGGAATAGAATTCCCTGACAATCTCCTAGCATGCTTTTTCTTAATGGGTTTACCGATGGATAAATATGAAGGTTTAGTGAGAAACTTAGAACGAGAAGACGAGAAGTTAAATACAAAAATAGTGAAAGCAAAGTTATTATTAGAAGAGAAGAGACTAAAAAGAGATGAAGAGTTAGATAGTGGAAATAAGGCATTAATTATGAAGAACACAAATTGGAAAGCGAAGAGAAATACTGAGAAATATGATCGGAATAAATATGGTAGAGCAGAAGCATCATCCAAGGTTATATTTTGTTTTTCATGTGGTGGCAAAGGACATATTGCCAAATTTTGCAGAAAGGCAAATAAGAAAGATGAGAATAATGAAGCTAGCGGATCTGTCGCTGCAGTAAGTAGAGAGTATCGAGTACTATGTATGAACAAAAAGGAACAAGTTTATAATATCAACGAATGGACACTCGATTCAGGTGCAACTGATCACATGACAGCTTTTAAAGAAATTTTAAGTGATTTTATTGAAGTAAACTTAGGCACAGTGATTATAGCAGATGGAAACAGATTAAAAATTAAAGGTAAGGGAAAAGCTTTATTAGACATTGAAGATGAATATGGAGGATGGAAGATAGAGCTTCGAAATGTTCTGTATGTTCCGCAATTAGAAGACAATTTAGTATCGCTTAGCAAAATAGAAGAAAATGGGTCAAAAATTATTATAGATGAAGGAACTGCTAAGATAGTAAACAAAAACGAAATAGTAATAGTAGCAAAGAAGAGACATTTATTATATAAGTTTGAAACAAGAGAAATAATGAGAAAAGCAGTGAAAGTTACAAGTATAGATACTTGGCAAAGAAGGTTTGGCCATGTTCATACGGAAGCAATAAAGAAAATACCAGAACTAGAAATAAAGGACAATGATGAACAGAAAGATTGTATCACATGTATACGAGGAAAAATGAGACGAAGAAAGTTTCCAACTGGTAAGGCTGTCAGAACGAAGGAAGCATTAGAAGTAGTGCACACAGATATAGTGGGGAAGAACACACCAGCATCACTAGATGATAAGGACGAAAATGAAGAAGTTGAAGAAAATAATGACAATGGAAAGGAAGTAGACGAAAATAATGAAGAAAAAAGAATTAATTACGCCGAAGAAAATGAAGCAGAGATATTAAATCCAGGGGAAGGTGTCTTCACCTTCCTTTCTCTTGCTGACATTCTAAATTCTACTTCTTAGTAGAATTTAGAATGTCAGCAAGAGAAAGGAAGAAAACGACTTGCCATTATTGTAATTTAGTTCACTGTAAACAAGAGGATATATCTAATCCAAAAACACCTGAAGAAGCATTGTCACGCACAGAATCAGATAAGTGGTATAAGGCAATGGAAGAAGAAATTCGGAATATAAATAGAAACCAAGCGTGGGAAATAATAAAGCGACCTATAGACGAAAATATAATTGGAAGTAAGTGGGTCTTCAAAGAAAAGAAAAATCAGAATGGATATTGTGAAAAATTTAAAACAAGATTAGTAGCTCAGGGCTGTAAACAAATACCTGGCATAGACTTTGAAGAAACATACAGTCCTGTAATATATAAAGACACTTTAAGATTACTGTTAGCCTTAGCAGTTGAAAAAGGCTGGGAATGTGAACATTTAGACGTTAATTCAGCGTACTTAAATAGTCCCATACAAGAAACGGTATTTATGGAAGAACAATATTGCTGATATCTTTACTAAGCCTTTAGGTAGAGTTAAAAAATGAAGAGTTTTGTATAAAATTAGGTTTAAAACTTGAATGATAGTATTTTTATGTGTTTTGGATTTAAACTTAACTTTAACTTCTTGCATATATTTGATTTGTGTATTGTTATAATTACTATATTTAACAACACAACAAGGGGAAGTGTTAGTAATGTTGAGTTGCTAAATCCAGGTTGCATTGGATTAAAATAGAATTGTCTCTTGTCATTGTATTGTCAAAATATATTGTAATTGAAGTAAGACAATAAAAAAACGAAGTTCTAACAGATATTACTCTCTGATATTACCACCTGGCCTCTGTATTTTATATTTTCTACTGTACTCTGGCTTCCTCCTGGGCTTTTACTATTCTTCATTTTTAAGATAATGTCTTCTATTTCTTCTTTGCGGGGCACCTCCAGATCTAACTCACCACCAACATTGTCAACTTGCTCTTGTCCATCTTGTCCTCCCTCCTCAGGCCTCTGACTCCCTACTCTGTCTGCATTTAGTAATTCATCGAAATGTTGTCTCCATCTTAGAATTTTCTCTTTCTGTCCACCTATTATTAATATTATTATTATTATTATCTAATGCTGTGATTTTCCAGACTGGCCGCCTTGTTGAAAATAAATGTACAGATTTGGGAAAATTGTTCTAATTTCTGGAAAATTAGAAAGAAGTATGGAGGTCTTCCTTCCATCCAATGAGGATTGCTATCTGACCAGTAACGACAATTTTGGTCCTCTTATTTCCATTTTTTGTTATTAAAAATATTCTAGTGTCGCAAATTCTATCTGGAGGATAAGTATTGTGCAAAGATCTTTCATTTTCACAGCATCGTTTAATATAAATGCAATCATTGCAAAATTGCACAACATTTCCGAGAAGTTCATTCCAAACTCCAATCCACAAACGGCGAAACAAGGGTTAATTTAATATTACCTTTGCCATAGAATCTTCTCTCCGGTTGCATATAAACAAACTAATAACTAATGTCAAAATCATCGATGAAGTTCAGGAACACACATCGGAGTGGTGCGATCGAATTATGATCAATTGCAATCATTGCCGTCCTATTAAAAATTACGTAAATCGTCGAGACAATTAGTCTAACGAAAACTAATCGAACAAACTTATGCATACAGACGTAATAAGCGGTCAATACTTCCTATGTTCATAACAGGGAATTAAATTCACTTCGAGATAAACGAGAATATTCTTAGATTCGTGTAAAATTCTAGATTGTAGATAGGCATTTATTTCTAGCACAAGCGCTGCATCATCGTTTATCAAGACAAGGTTCTTGAATGGATACTTGGCCTAAAATCGTATATCATCTCATTTGCGTGTAATAATATTAAATCATTGTGTAATATAAACACCAGCATAAATTTTCAGTGATTTTCCTTTTTATATAATTAACAAGCTTATCTATTTGAAGATAGTAGGAGTTTATAGAACATTATTCATAGATTTTAACCTTTAAAAAATAATGCAATAGCTTATCTGGCCACTAAAATATCAGTTTGTATTTTTCAACAAATTAAGTTAGTAACAAAAACTAAACGAAATCTCATTGCTTAAGGAATGGGATTTTACTGTATCTATGTTTGAATCAAATGAAGGCGTACCACAATTTGATACAAAAATTCCAAAGAACCAGGGTCTGTAATTGATCTACCAAGACCAGGACGACCACGAATTAGTGATACATGAGCTATAAATTATTAGTATTGACCCACGGTTACCTATAGCTCCCCATCCAGTCTATGGGATTTAATAAACTGCAATAGCTGTGATGGTTTCAAGGATGGTATTTCACTTCGTCAAGGACATTTTTTCCAAAATAATAGGCACAACCTGCAGTCGCTATTGTGTTTCAAACCTATCCTTTTGATGTGTTCCCCAAGATGGCAGTGCCCTGTGAGAAAACCCACAAGTTTCTGCCCTCTGTTTGATTTTTTCTTCATAGGTGGTCATACCTATTCCGCAAAAAGGTACCTGTCCCACAAATGATGTTTTGGCGGCCTTCTTTGCTAATAACTTGGCAAAAAAATAGTGCAACTCTGTTCTCTTTGCTTAGATTGTTTAGTTTCTTTAAGCATTCCTAGACTAATTTCGATCTGATGCTGAGTCTAGCGCCATTATGGCTGCTTGACCGTCGGAGAAAATTGTAATGCTTTGCTTCCGATAGCTCCTATCAAAATTCAGTTGAGCATATCTTCCATAGCTAGAGGTAATCAACTAATGGCTTAGATGAAGATTGAACTCGAATGGTTATCCCGTTATTTTATGGACAGATACTCAAAACTGTAGAATCTGGTCTACAGAAAAACAACAAGAAATCGTTCAAGAAGGTCTTCATGACAAGAAAGTCACTAAAGCTTGGTGCAGGGTTTTACAGCTGATTTGAAGGAAAAGCAGAGTAGAGAAGCTGTGCTTGTAACTGTAGACCAAGAATTTATGGTGAACGCTACATACTTGAAAATGTTAACAGATGATGTCCACAGCTGCAAAACGAGCATCATGGAATTGAGAACATTATTTCTAGGCACATTTTCCGACCAGTCAAAGAATTGTTAACCCAACTTTATCAAGATCGTATGTTAATCTCTAGATTTCGCAAATTCATGGCCACCAAGATCAGCTCATCTTATCCCTGCAGATTACAGGCAAGACGACCAACAACTGCAATTCAACCAAAAATGTGTGTGTACAATTTAGTGGTAATTTTACAACAAAATGGAGGCCATATCGAGCAATTGCCCTAACTGGTTTTGGGCTAAATCCTATTTCTTAAGGAATTGCATTTAATTTATTTCTTGTTAACTATTATGGATAATTTTCCGACTTATTATTATTATTATTTCAAAGTATATACATAAATGTACCAAATTAACACAAGTAAACCGATATAAATATATTTATTATACGAACAATAAATTTTCCTCGTGTCTCCCTATATCGATTGCAAAATAAACAGAATAGTACTTCTGTACATATAGGCGTGTACATAGATTAGATTATACTATTCACAAATAAATCCTGGACAGGCATGTTGTAACTTTCGTAGCTGGTGTGTGTTAGTATGGATTTTGTAACGTGCAACCTAATTTTAGTTGTTTCTGGAAAACAAGCCAAGATGCAGGTTGCAATATAATCGATCCAGACTCGGTAAACAGCGCCCTCTATCAGATTATCACTCTAAAAACATCTCCAAATTGTGCTGCAACATATTGTTATTGTGATTAAATTATGTATTTATGTATTAGGTAAACCAGGAGACCGTTAAGTAATGTATGTGTATACATTACGTGATTGATATTTCAAAATGTTGCATTACACACGCATATCGTCCGATAATATCACTTTATCGTTGTGTATATGGCAGAAGTGGGAAGGGTTTCCTATATGTATTTTGAAGGTTGTCGAGTCAGAAACCAGCATGTGTGTATTAATAAATACAGGTAGATGAAAAAGTATCTGTACCATCACCTCAATTAAATTGGAATGCAAAATATACAAATACTTTTGGGGATAACTGTACTCAGATATCCTTTTAAGTAGGGATTTAAACATTGACACGAACCATTTGCTCCGTTATCAAAGACCATGTAGACGCCATCAAAATTTAAAAAGTATCTGTATTCCGCTTATCAAACCAGACAGACTCACACACACACGCCTATCATACTTGAATATTACATGGACGTGTAGCGATTAGAAAATAAAAAAAAACGCGCCGTAGAAGTCAAAGCAATTATTCCCTGGCGTATACACATACGTTAAGAATCAAGGTGAACTTACTGTACACATAAATAAACCTTTATGCTACTTATTGTGTCGGCTATACGCGTTTAGACACCCACGAAGTGTTGTGTACGGTTAATTATAAATAAGGTTATAAGATTTGCTGGGGTAACCTTTGATTTTGCGCCGGCTGTATCATATTTGTTTAACGCAATCTTTTAGACGTAATATCTTGAGATATATGTATGTATAAGAAATATATTATAAGCAAAATATAAATGCACAACAACTTGAAATGAAAATTTTATTTGTGTAAAATTTAAATATATAAAAACGGTTTCGTAGTCTGTGCAAATACGGCCAACATGTGCAAAGCACTTCCTGTAAGCGCCAAAAATATGATAATGAATGAGCATTTCCAACCACATGGGTATAAGTTTTGTCTCTCAAAATAGACTGCAACACTGGATAACCACACATACACACATTTACATACATACACATTTACAACTATGTAAATCTTTGTCACAACACAAATTTCTCTGTAGCAATCTTTGGTGTGATAGGAAAAATAGCAACAAACTTGGGCATTTCATAATTAAATTAAAAATTAGTCTTTACTGTTCTATTAATTTATGATCCCGCAATTATTTTTTTACTTTAATTTCATTTGTAACAGGTTTGTCGTAAAACGATACAATGTAACTAACAATGTTCAATAAAATCTAATCGTATGTCTATTGTTGAAGTAATAAAATTGGTGCCATTAGCGTCTACAATGTATCTTTTTAAATTTAGAATTAGCAGATGTTGAAGTTGAACTCTACACTTCATATTTTCAAATAAATTTATTAGGATTACTTGGGTTAGGAATTCATAATAGCAGTACAAAGCTCTCTGTAGTTCGCTGTCTTGTCTTGCATATATGTATGTAGATGTTGAGATATAGAAAAAAAATCATCCAACATTGTTTCTTTACATAAACAGACTAGTCTCCTTTACTAGGTCTAATAGCCTGTACGGTAAATCTCTTTCCAGGGAACCTGTTAGTTGATTAGTTCGTTCCAGTAATGATAGTCTCTGTTGTGTACAACGTGGTAGGCTGTTTCCTCCTCCTCATTGCATAATCTGCAGATGACTCATCTTTAAAGATTCAAATTCTATGCAGATATTCCCTGTACTGTTAGTAGACTTGTCACTGTTCTAAGCTGTACTCGGTTAAGAGCCAACACATCCACTACTAATTGCTGGAACGGCTGCCCCATCATTCGTTTGCTGTGTAACTATTGCCAGATCCGATTCTGGTATAGTGAATTTAGTTGCAGAGCTTCTTCTTGCTATTTCATTGCCTGGTATGCCCTTATGCCTCGGCACCTACATCAAAGTAACCTTGTCGCATTTCGCCAGAGTTCTTAGATTTTTCAGGCAGCCCCAAGCTAGCTTTGAGGTTATCTAATAAGCTGCTAGTGTTGAATATCCGATAAGATATGAATCAGCTCATCAAATCAGCTTCCTTCAAATTGTGACAGTTGTTAATAACATATCTAAATTAGAAAAGTTTGCACTTTATTGTATTATTTTATTATTAATATGTTAGAATTACAACACTAAAAGTTTATAATCGAAAGTTACTTTAGAACTGGTCGAAAATTAGATAATGGAGAATGGGTTTATTCCATTAATCAGTGCTTGCAGGATTTCCGACAACAGTTTCCTAATCTGCCAATTACTTATGCACAGCTGCTAAGTCATGTTCATGCTTGTATTGATAAATTTTGTGAAACAGGGGCAATAACTCGTAAACCTGGCGGTGGAGCACCGAATCGCAGATTGCATAGAGGATATTCAACGTCGAATGGACAACTCACCTAAAAAATCAATAGCAAAGCTTTCGCAAGAAGTGCAGTTATCAGTGGGAACATGCCATACCGTTTTAAAAAAGGACTTAAAATTGTTTCCGTATAAAATTCAGGCAGTTTTTGAACTCACGCAGGTAGATTTTGGTACGAGAACACAGTACTGTCAATGGTTTTTAGATAATATAAATAATGACAACATTCTTGACAAATGCTTTTTTTCCGATGAGGCTTGGTTCCATCTTTCTGGCTATTTAAATAAGCAAAATATGAGAATGTGGTCAGCAGAAAATCCTCACGAGTTTATAGAAACTCCATTACATCCACAAAAAATAGGCGTCTGGCTAGCAGTTTCAAGGAGACGTATTATTGGGCCCATATTTTTTAACCAAACCGTAACTGCTGAAATGTACCGAAATGAATTATTAGAACCATTCATTAATGAACTTCATGATGATGAACTTACAGAAGGATTTTTTCAGCAAGATAATGCACCGGCACACAAGTCTCGAGACACAATAGCTTTTTTGCAACAATTTTTTGATGACAGAATTATGAATTTTTGCCCCAAGATCTCCGGATCTGACAATTTTGGATTATTTTATTTTTCCATATTTAAAGAATACCATTTTCAAAACCAGACATCACACAATTGCAGAGCTTTGCAATGCTATTAGGGATTCCTGCGCTGACATAACCCCACAACTTCTGGTGAATGGGTTTGAAAACATGAAGCGTAGAGTTCGACTTTGTCTTCAACATAATGGACAACACTTTCAGCATTACCTTTTGTAATATTAACTTTTAAATTTAATTAATATATAAAATATTTTTTCTAAAGTTCAATTTTTAATTTTTGTACACATTTTGGTGACATGCAAACTGTCAAACTGATTAAAATTTAAAAGTATTGCAGTGTCGCCAATCTTACTAAAAAAAAATACTTAAAAAACAGCCTACTCTAATCAGGAAAGTATTTGAAGGCATGGTATTTCCGTTTGCTGCACGGTGGTATATTGCCGTAATATCATATATTCTTCATGATTCAAGGTTTCACCATAACCCCAGAAGCTGTCGTTCCCTTTAACCCGTCTGAGTACCAGATCTGTGTTCGGATTCCAGGTTTCTGTTTTACTTTCCACTTATCCCAATCTAGACCAATATTGAAGAGTTTGTCAAGGGAGAGCATAGGAGTCATTGTATCACAGTCCATATCAAAGATAGAGTAGTTATTCTGCTATTTCCCAAAGTATTCTGGGTTCTCCAGTTTCCACCACATTTTAATCTATGTGCCTGTCATTCTTGTTCTTCTTCTCTCTGCACTCTTACGTAAATATCCAAAAGGGGCAGATTTAGTATGGTCTCTATAGCAGATGTTGGCTTGGTTTTGCGGCACCACCAACACCGCAGGCAACGTAACCTCTGCACCTTTACGAGTTTTGAAATTGATTGCTTCTCTCTGTAACGTTAGCCCACCAAGTTTCTCATTCTCAAGTTCGTTGATAAACGGGCTATGTAATCCACTTTAATAAGTCTGCGTTAACATTGCCTCCAATTACGCAGTGTTACCAACAGAACGTTTTTTGGTTGATAAATATAAGCATATCGCTAATAATCTCAATATTAGTTGTGATATTTTGAGCTTCAATTGGTCATATTTCATAAAATAAAACTCGGAAGCCTCAAGCCAACATTCAAAATTGCTGTTTTTATGAAAACCAGAGAAGAAAATAAAATACTACAACATAGTTCGAAATATAAACATTGCAACCATCCAACCCCCCTCAACAGTGTTAAAGTTGCAGTCTTTGGTACAGAATTTCTAAATTGGCTTATTGGTTTTTGGCGTCCAGGCCATAAAGTCTATAATTTTGTCTCGTCATTAGGATATGTTTTACTTTTCTACCTAACATGGTTAGTTCAAAATTTGTGTTGTAAATTGCAGCTTCTACATGCTTTCAATTTATCGGCTTGTTTGTTTTCTTTGTTTGAGACTTCTATACATTTTCATGCGTAGAAATTGAACCTGAAACCAGTAGTGAAAGGCAAGACAAAACCTTGTCATCCCCTTGACCATGGTTCAACTATCAAGCGTCCTGGGTCTCGGCAAATATTTAGGATACTTCTTTTAGGGGATAGCCAATTCCGAGATATACAACCTATTCTGTTCAGTCGCTATTTAAACCAAACGCTTAATTGAAAAATGCGTTTGAAGATATAATCAATCTCACACAATCTTTTCCTGGATTCGACTGTGTTTCTGTTAATACTAGGAAGCTACTTGGCCCACAATTTAAACACCAGTCAAAATATTAAAAGAGGAATGGCTGTTTTATCAGGATTTTCTATTTCAGTAGTTAGATCTTCAGAAACCTCTAGAAAGAAAGACACAGAGGTGCCAAACATAGAAAGGGAAGATTATCGTTACTGTTTGTTAACAAAAATCCGGAAAAAAGCAATATTAAAAAACTAACCTCCAAAGAAAATGACAAGCTCTCTAACCAAAAATTTTGTAGCATTCAGCAACTACAACAACTAAGAAGGAAGCAATTTCTTCGATTTGGTTTTGCTCAGATTCTCTTGTTCTGTTGTTCGCCAAGTAACAGATTATTACAACTGAAGGTAGCTGTATAAACTTTCATTATTTTTCACTGACCAAAGAGAATTACAACAAAAAATCTGAATAGTCTGATGTGGAGACTTGACAAATATTAGTAGCAGTATATAATAGACTACAGAGAAAACAAAACAATATTTTAATAAAGACGTTTTATACATAAAAAATACATACTTTTCTTTATATAAGTACCACATACATATGTACATACATCTAACATCTGGATTTCATGTAGTTTATCTAGTTTCTATTTTATACTACCAAGTATCATTAAATCCGTCCTGCACGACATATCGAAGAAATCGTCTCGTACTAAGGCATCTGCATACACGATCACAAGCGATATCACCGTTCTACACATAAAAGAGAAGGTAATAAAGCTGACGACCTGAATTCATTGTAGAAGGAAAGAAAAAACCACACCGCGCTGGCCGTTTTCGTTTGTCTGGCTCGCTTTATAGGAGAAAGAGAAATAATACAGAAGCAGTTGGAAACAGTTTTGGAGGTTACCGCTTTCGATCACGTGATCGACGGTCTCTACACACTCGATCCTTTGCTCGCTTCAAATCCAATACCTACTGTTATTTCGCTCGGATCACGTGCTCGGTGTAGACCTAAACTAAAACCGTCTCTGCGGAGTCTAAAAAATCGTTTTTCGTTCGCGTCAATCGCCTTTTTCTTATTCTTCTACACATTTCGGACGTTTCTATACAAGTTTGAAGGATGGGAAATTAGGATGGAGGAAAAAAAATTAATTCAATTTTGGATATCGGATCGCGGTTCGCGTAGTGGACGGAGAAACAACAGGAATACCTATCTAAGCATTGAACGGATTGGTAAACCTTGAGAAAGAAGGTGTATTACATAGTTGAAATGTATGTATGTATGACATATCCGTGTTTGTAAATGGTTACGTGGAATAAGGATTGGCCTCCTTCAACGTTTCGTATTGGGATTATTCTACCATAGGATTTATATTGTGCGAGAGTTTAATGCTTTTTTCGGTGGAAATTAGCATGAGTTAGATTAGTGATTGTACATGTGACTAAGTGGAAATGTGATGTTAGTTTTAGCGACGTTATGTGGTGATGACACACAAAGGATCTATATTTATTTTTCAAAGAGATATCTAACTATTAACGTTGTCTTTTATCTTATTTAAAAATTTATTTTAATATGTTGAAATATTAATTCTCAAAAATTAAGACCCATATTTTTCTGGATTATTCATATTTGGACTTAAAAATAAAGGAATTAGGTTGCTTATACTTGAGTGTAAGTGTCTTCAAATATTTTTCATAAAAAATATTGTCAAATTTGTTTGTTAAACGAATATTGCCAGCATCTGGTTGTTAACAAAGAAAATTAGTCAAATTGCTTTATCTTCCTATGCTTTACTTTTATATCCAGTGGAACCAACATGGTTTAAGTTTGTATTTTATAAAAACAAATCCAAAAAAAATATTTCATTTGAACTATCTAATTGGAAATCGTTGAGTTTGATAAAATTCGTTTAGTACAATACAAATTAATCTTCTAAAATCTAAAAAAAAAAACAATGTACAATTTGTATAGATTGGTAATACAAAAAGCAGACATTCGTCAATTTTTTCCAAATATTGGCTCAAAAATCTGAGATAACCTAACGTATTGTAGCAAATTTACCAACAGTTGGTCTCTCATCTATGGTGAACTTATCATCACACCAAATTATTTTTTATGATTAAAAAACTCTTCTTCTGTCCATGATTGCAATACAATTACATCTTCCTGAAATGTTACTTCCGAAAAGTTGTGTTTTGGCATGATTAACCATTGTAACCACTACTTGTATGTATTTTCCAAATTTCCTTCAAAAAAACCTTCAAGAATTAAAAAATCTCCATTTAGATTATTTAATTTGGAGTATGACTAAAAGAGCTTTGACAGTTCCTAGAATTTTGTCCAAACTTTGAGGGGTAGTCAACCGCTGACAATGCTACAAATTATTGTTTTATGTCTATAAACCTTCAAAAATTAAAAATCCTCGTTTGAATCATCTCTGTTTAAATTTCTTTTTGAGGTTACACTTGAATGAAGTTTCAAGGTTCATCAATTTTTTTCCAAACTTTAAGGAATGGTCACCCATTGAAAATACTACAAATTATTGTTTCATGTCTATAGACTTCCAAAAATTAAAAAATATTCATTTAGATTTCCTTCAGATTATTTTTATTCGATTTTGAAGTTGCATTTAAAACAGCTTCCAAACTTCATGGAATTCTTTTCAAACTTTGAGGGGTTGTCAAGTCACACAGATTAAAATATTGTTATGCGATAATACCTATGTATTAAGTGGACCTTTACTCAAGAAGATTGGCTTCAATTACCCCTCAGTAGCTTATTCGTTGATTGTTGTTGAAACATCATTCTACGAAAAAGAAAATCAAATTCTGAAATGGCTTCATCGAGTGAATATTGAGATATGGGGTGCTCTGGTACATTACTTTCAAAATTGAAATACTAGTTTTATAAAACATAAGAAACAGAATAAAATATCAAACAACAAAAATAAGGTTTGAGGACTGCTCAAACAATGAAAATATGTATGTACATACCATCAATTATTGTTTCATATGTCGAAACCGTCAAAAATTAAAAAAACCTCGTTTGGATCACTCCCTGATTAATTATATCCAAATTTGCAGCTAAATTTAGATGAGCTTTAAAAGTTTATAGATTTTTGGTCCAAACTTTGAGGGGTATATACAGAGTGGTTCCAAACAAGTGCGAAAATGTGTAGAGGGAGATTTCCTGTTAAAAATTAATGGAGATCTTTCATGTAGACAAAAACTCCTAGGCTTGTCCTTGCACAAATGTTTTTGGTTTTTTTCATAGAATTGCTGAAAACTTAAAGAATGGCTTCTTGTGGGCATGGTCTACTAATAAATAAGCTGCCTACGAATATTATGATTTCTCAGCCACCTACTATATTTTTTCGATTTCATTCACAGAAGATACGTTCATGCACGATAATTGTATTTAATTATTCTATTAAGAAACTATTACTCTTACGAGAAAAACACAAGGGTTAAAAAAATAGTATTAAATCATTCGTTTCAACCGATATTTTTAAATCAATAAATTTTATTTTGTTAAGAAGTTCACCCCTTTAAAAGTTCACAACAAAATTAAAAAAAATATTGGTAGAACACACCCACAAAAAGCCATTTCTTTAACTCTTCAGCAATTTTAAGAAAAAAACCAACCATTTTTGGAAGCGTATAACTTTTCAAGGACAAGCCTAATAGCTTTTGTTTACATGAAAGACTTCCTTTAATTCATCCTCTAAAAGGTGTGTACTTCTTTAGAACCACTCTGTATATTTTTTGAATGGAGACATTGCGAATGCACATTTTTTTGGCATACACACATTTTATAAAAGCTTCCAAACAAACAAGAATTGCCAAAATGTTCTGTGCGTAAACAAATTGTAAAAATGTCGGTGTAGTTTCTCAATATAATAAAATCGAGTAACACCACATCTGTCTATGTATGTACGAGAGGTGTTTCTTGTTTTTCTTAAGACTGAATTTATACTATTTTTATAGTATTCGCCTTTTTTATTTGAGATTAATCATATGGAATTTTATTCGCAATTCTTCGGAGGAAGCTGTTAAATATTCTTTATTAAGAAGTTTACTCATCGAAAATTTCTACTTGAAACGATGCAGTTCTAAAAAAGTGTCCCCATTTAGTGGCGCCCACTTTTTAATAATAAAATGTTGTCATCGTGAATCACCTCCAAATAAAATTTCGCAAGATTTCTCTATTTAAAGCTCGAGTATTCCTTCAGTTCAGTCAATTTTGTTGCAAGATTAAATAATATTGTTTGAGGAACACACGTAATTTTTAAAGTATGGCGTAATAAACTCTTGATTTCATACATAATCATAGTATTTGTAAAGTGCTGCATATTTCAATTGAAAAACCCACATGAGCGCATACAAAGCGATAACATACATACATATAATTCGTTTTAGTCGTAATACGGCAAGGACAAAAAGTACGTTTCGTATCAATCATTCGGTAAAAATCCAACATCGTGGCATAAATGTATCTACGACATATGTACATACATAATTCTATTCGAACACGTATTCTCCTTATCAATGCTAACACCAAATTCGTTCCACAACGTAACTGCCACATTTTTACCTTCCAACTTCCAACACAATAGAAGATATTGAACAATTTTATTGCGTTTACTAGTTCTGCATTTATAAATTTAATCTTTAGACCGTTAAGTTTCATGTTACAAAACTCCAACAATTCAACGTGAGTATCGTTTCTACTCAGGTACTGATTATTACCAACTGTAGATTGTATTTTGATATTTCAACTTAGTTAATAGTTCTGCCCACACACAATCTTAAGTTGTAAATCAAAACTTCTTTGCAATTTATACATATGTACATGTGTAGCGTTTAGAGTATGTGACCGATTTAATACCCTGAACTAGTTGGTATAACTTGGTCAGGCAGCGTGGATAATTTGTTATGTTGAAAGGACGGGATGTGACATTAATTAGTGTCGCTTAAAACCGTCAATAGCATGCAAGAGTAATATGTATCAATAATTGTTTTATATTAAAATATATTCAAACATTATTCAAATATTTTTATTATTATACCTTATTGAGTTTTAATAATTTTTATTTCAGTAATGCCAAAGTGAATATCCTATTCTGATTAGCTCTAGTTGAGCTCTAGTTGTCTTATTTCCTACGAATAATTCTGTATTTGTTTATAAATTTATAAACATCTGACATTCACAACAGCAATGCAATTTCAAGAATTTTACCTGTTAGATTTGATGTACCGCATTTAAGACTATAGCCTACCCATCCTATCTGCTTTGAAAATGTTCTCCACACTACACTAACACTAACGGTATAAGCACTGGCAATAAGGACTAACAGTATATGCATTTATAGTGTTAGTGTCAGTGTCGTGTGAAGAACATTTTCGAGAAGATTCAAGAATGGTGCTTCGTTCAAGAAAATCTTGTGTATTATGTCTTCAATAATAAAGGATACCAACTGCTGTAGCCCAAAAAAGCTTCATTTCCTTATCATACAATTTTGGCTAGTTACATAATCTTCAGCAACATCTACACTTCTTCTGTTATACGAGACCCGACAATAAAATAACGAGACTAGGGTTCTAGAAATGTTTAATGAAAAAATTTAACAATGAACATTAATCTCCTTCAAAATAATTTCCACACACCGGTCCATTCGACGTTTTCATTGCGCGAAGCAGGCTTTTGGGTAACTGTGCCGCTTTTGCCTTGACTCCATCTACAGACTCGTGACGGGTTATAAGTCACATGGAGCCAAATCTAGTGAATAAGACCGATGTTCCATTAGCATGATCGAGAGTTTGGCCAAAAATTTTTGGAGCGTTGGTGAGCTGGCGCACTCTCACGATGGAAGATCCATGCCTTTCTTTTCCATAAATCAGGCCTGTTCTTTCGAATCCTTTCGCGGAGGGTTATTAAAATTTATAAATAATAATCCTGGTTAATTGTTTGACCCTCTCACTCTGTTTCGCTCTCGGTGAATCAGGAGACTTTCAATGCAGAAATTGGTATTGAAAAATCCATATCTCGTCACATCTTACTACCCTTTCCAAAAAAGTCGGGTCAGTTTTGATAGTTTGCAGACCATCAGCACCATCCTAGCCCAAACCTTTTTCATGTTAAACTCTTGATGCAAAATCTTTCTAACCACTTCTCTATTAAGACTTGCTTGCTCTGCCACAGCTCTCACACCTAATCGACGGCCTTTTTGAACAATTTCTTTCACTTTTTCGATATGCAAGTTGGTTTTAGAAGTTCGGGGGCGTCCTTGCTGTTCATCATGTTTACAGTCCTCTTCACCATCTTTAAGCCTTCTATACCACTCAAACACTCTTGCCCGGGATAGACGATTATCGCCATAAACTGTCTTTAACATTTCGTAACATTCTGTTGCTGATTTCCCGAATTTACACAAAAATTTTAAGCTGAAATTCAAATTTATCATCTGACAAATTTTCCATCAAAGCGTGATAATTGAATAAATACTGTTCCAGCCACGTGTTTGGAATTTTGCAGGTAGTAACGGATAAACAAGGATTGACACCTCATCACGCACATTAAAGTACTACTGTTGGTATTTGGAAAAGAAATGAGTCTCGTTATTTAATTGTCATACCTCGTATTGGATAAAATTCCTTGGGTTAATATCCTTGGGTTTTATATCTTTTCTTTAAGTCAACCAGGGCCGTAAAGAGAACGTTGAAACATCTCTCACCTCAATTTTTTTAGTGCCAAAATTAAGAGATTACATGTTTTTGCCTTATTTTGATTGTGCACATGTAGTAGTGACTGTTTTGCACTTGAGTTTTAAATTCCTGTAATCTTGTATTAACCTTTCCTAAATTGTTATCCAATCTGTAGGTAAGATGTGGAAGGACTTTCCAACCCAATTTTCGACATGCATTTTGAGTTAATTTTTCCCTCTCTATGTGATAATAGATGTTGATAATTTGGTGATTTTGCAAATAACTGGACCCCTTGTAGTTGGTTGGTTGACTGCTTCTATTCAAGGCTTTGTTTCTTAGATAATTCTTTTTTTGCCTTATTTTGTTTGTGTACATGCAGCAGTGGCAGTTTTGCACTTGATTCTTACCTTCCTGCATGGATTAAAAACCTTTCCTAAATTGAAGCTCAAACAAATGTAAATTCAATGTCTTATCAAATGTGTAAGTAAGATGCGGAAGGACTTTCCAAACCAATTTTTGACATGTATCTTGAGTTAATGCTCAGTCTCTATGTGATAATGGATGAATGGTGATGTTGCAAATAAGTGGACCCCATGTAGTTGGTTAGTTGTAGTTGAAAGCCGTATAGCCTTGAGTTCCAAAGCCTGACTGCTTCTATTCAAGGGTTTTGTTTCTTAAATAATTCTTTTGAAGTAAGATGTCTTGGTTGTGCCGCTTAAAAGCTAATCAATTCACTTATTTTTTTTATTGCTTCAAAGATATTACCTTCTAATTTAATGTTTTCAGGTTTCTTATGGAAATATATTTAATTCATAATATTTTTATAACAGTTTTCTAGGCCTCGGCATGGATATGTTAGAAGAACAATTAGAAAGCTTACACGATAGAAGCTGCTGAAGAAATAGATTAAAGCAGAGCCCAATAATCTACAAAATTAGTAAAAAAATAGATGAGTAAACTACTGCTAAAATTTAAAGCAGCTTTTCCAGAATTTAGAACTAAATTACTTATTGGTAAAAAATTCTATTAAGAGTTAATTATTTGCAAAAGAACTTAAAAATTAAATGAGTTAAAATCTTCTAAGCAAGCAGATTATGATCACCACGATAACAATCTTTAATATGTTTGCATAGCAAATTTATTTTTCGCAATTAATTCCCATAATCTAGGAATTTTCTCATTACCCACAGACACATCACCTAGAATTCCATTAAATACCAACAATAATAGAGCAAACAATTATTGTCTATTAGCAAATATAAGTACCAAACCTTATGTATTGTACACAAACAGACATTTATATATTATGTATGTAATGGATATAATGCACCTCATTTCAACTTCCTGTAAAATGTCAAAACAGACCTTTGGCTTGTAACAGCTCGTGTGTATTGTATTTACCAGACAACCGCGTGTTAATGAAACATGGAGACCACGCAAACGGATCGTGAACCCGCGGATGGCATATCCCATTAACACTTCAATATTTTTTAAAATACCTTTTGTAATTTGACAAATACGATTATGACATATTTCAGAAAAGTGTGCATCCTTGAAGGTACGAGAAAATTCCGAAATGTTTATACCATTCGGAAGCCATCTCGAAGAAGGAGATAATAAGTTATAGAGACGCGATAATTAAATGCAAACAGTGCAGAGGAAACTGTGACTCTGCTGACTAAGCAATTTATGTAGACTTAAGTGATGTGATTGCTTTTAAGGGAAATGGCACAATTCTATATAAATGTTTACGAAACTATTTTTTTAAGAATTTCTGGAAATTTTTTTGTTAAGCTTATTTCTTCATGGTGTTCGTTACCACTTAGCGGATGTGTTCTGATTAAAACCAGTTATAACAATGTTATAGTTATAACGTAAGTGGTTTATGTACGAAATTTACTTTGATCACAATATTACCTAACGAATCCAGTTTCCTGATATCTGGTCGTCTTGTTTACATTCTTTTTAGGCCATCGTAATTTTATCATACAAGGAAAACAGAGGACTACATATGTGTCAGTATTGTTTTGCTGTTATCACGCATAAGGAATTCCTATACGCATGCATATGTACAAACACATATATGTATGTAAGTACATACGTATTATTATTATT
>SMLS01060066.1:0-10235 GCA_004785975.1 Popillia japonica
TTCTTACATTTTCAAAAATGGCGCCATTTTTTCGATCCGCTGTAACTTATTGATGGCATTCTATAGATGGCAGCGCCAGTATAGGGATGTTTGTAGAGTGGCCAGTCTATTTCTTTGGTTATTGTTTATGATGGTAGGTACCTATCACTCGGGCGTTCACATCGTACAACCTAACATACTGTGGTTGTAATTCAGAAATTGAGATATTCTTGGCTGATGTAGATTGTCGATCAATTAGAGGCAAACGCAAGCATTGCGTTCAGTCCGAGATGACATCTGCCCCGAAAGATTTCAGTCCAACGACCAGAAATCGATTAAAGGAGAAAGATTGAATACTTGGGTACAATTCTCTACAGCAAGCTAACTTTTGCCGAATACCTATGTAGGTAAAGCTAGGAACACAGACATCGGTGGGAGGTGTCAGCGATATTATACCTAATCACACATCTGCCTGATCCTAACCCATGTCAGTCCAGTAGCTACGGCAGCAACATTCTTCGCCTTCCCTAATGCAACTACTAAATTGCTCTTGTGAGTGCAGCTTTCTAGGCCAACCTTGTATTGTTCCGACGTAATCAGAGCGCATTTTCGAGATCTGAATGAGTTATGAAAATATTTAACCGAAGATTCTTCAAGAAGGTTTTCGTCAGCAAGAACCCAATGAATAGCGCAATTAGGCAAAACTTATTTGCCCACAATCCCGAAACCCAATAACCACCAGAAGGACATCCCAGGAGGATATGCAGCTAAATGAAGAGGGACACTCACAAAAAGAGACCAAATATCCGCTGTAGATAGCACGGATAACGCACAAAATATCAACGATTAGTTTATAAAATCAACAAAAGCATTATGTTAGTGATTAAGTAGTAATGCTTAAAGTCGCTAGTAAAGTCCGTTGATTGGTTGTGTACCATGTAAACTAAGGTAATTGTTTAAAAATCGAGATATGATGAATGAAAACAAGGATTGTTCACTAAATAAGGTTCTATAAGTTGATATTCACAAACAATCACAACAATAAAATAAGTTAGATTTGTTACTTACTGGAATATTAAAAATCCATATTTTGAGTAGTAACCCGCTTATTATGATATACATATTTAATATAATTAAAGTTATACTTACAGAAATAGTTTAGATTCGGCGGACAAACTATTGCAGAGATATACTATATAGCGCAAGAAAGGCAGATTCTCTTCTCTACAAAATGCCAAATCTACTGCAAATCGAAGAGTAGGTACCAAAGACTGTGTCGTTAATATTTTTGCAAATTGTTGTAGAAGATTCTAAATAAAAAATATATTGCATAAAATAAGGTATTGCACTTAGGCGCTAAAATTAAAATACTTTTTATATTAGAGTGAGGCATTTAGAAACATAAACAGAACAGTATAAAGGTATTATGTTATAGTCAACCGTATATACTAATAGTTGAGTGTAGGCTTTCACGACCGTAATCCATAGTAGGTATGTTTTTTCGGGTCTTGTCGCGTAGGTAACTATTCACTGTCTTGACGTTTCGCTGATTGTGCTATCAGCTTCTTCAGAAGTTTTCTAAAGACTTCAGAATCAGCGAAACGTCAAGACAGTGAATAGTTACCTACGCGACAAGACCCGAAAAAACATACCTACAACCGTATATACTGTCCTTTCGGCTATAAATAGTAAAAAGTTGAAAATAGGATTCGCAATAGACGTTGACCAGTTAGGCGTTTTAAGTGAAAATTTCAAATAATATTACGTTCAGTCGATTTTCGTATGCAACATATATGTATATATAATTCATACTATTATATATTTTTTATTGTGCAACATACACAATCCTTTTCTTTCGTAGGTAGAAAGTTCGTCCTTTGAGGCGATTTAGGTATAAGAATTTCACTTAATATGCAGGGTGTCCGCGGTATACAAAGCATGCTTTTAAGGGATGATAGCTACAGCGATTTAGAAACAAAAACATATAATACACCTTGGGTCTATCTGTAAGCGTAAACGAGAAAAAAAATTATTTCTAAAAAACCTTATTTGGCCAAACTGTACAAGAAAATTCATCCATATTGCTTCTTAAATAACCAAAAAACCATATCAAAAATTTAGGGTTGAAAATAACTGAAAAAATCGACGAAAACGAATTATTTAATACATTGAAACGGAAGAGTGGTGTCATTTCTCTTACGCTATACTGTACACGTATTCAATAGAAGCACAGCTGCAAGCCAAGCATTATATGTTTATACGACCTTGAACTACATTAGACCTTTGTATTGTACGAAATCAATGGCCATACCTTTTAAAAATATCCGATCAATAGAAAGGAAGTATCTTTAAGTTTTTTTTTATAATGTTATGACAATAAAATCAATGTTATGTTGAAGTTAGAGTAAAAAGGGCGTGTTTAATAGCAGCTTTCGATCGGTAAATGAAAATTTAAATTGAGGGAAAATCGCATTGAATGAAAACAATGTATCTAATAAGAGTACAATTATGTTATGTTGCTTTAAGCTCTTTCGTAAACGCTACTACAAAATTTAGTTCTTTTCTTTGACCTTTTTGAGAGACACGAGAAAATGTGTTACAGGAAAGGCTCGATGTGTTGCCTATTTGCAAGAACACACGCCTGTAATCCTCGGGTAAATCCAGAGATATAGAGTAGGGAGAATGCTCGTATAACATGCGCGAATGTCTAATTTTGAAGGTCGCCATTTTTACCCTTCATACTACCAACTTACCTGGAATTCAATGTTGCAGACCCGTAGACTTAGGATTCCCTACAGAATAATGGTATGAATAGTTTGTTCTAACCCATGGTTTTATTCAATTCAGTAATTTTCAATTGAACAAGCATAGCTATTGACTCAAATTATTAAAATAATACATATAATTCAAGTGTATTATATTTAATTTCCCTAAAAATGTTCAAAACATTTGCTTTAGACTTAAAAATTATCAATTTGAGTATTATAAATATTAGGCATACGATATTCTACTACTTTTAAACCACTCTTGCAATAGCCTTCCCGTAAGAAAGCGTACGTAAAATTTAGAAATCATGCATGTATAATAAAATCAAATGATGAAAATCCTCCCTAAAACGCTTACGTTCTTACACGCTCTTACAGTAGACGGGATGTTAAACAAATTCAAATTAATAACTGAAAATGTAAATGTAACCTCAAAAATAACAAATAGTATTTCGTAAATTCAAAAACAAGCTGAAAAAAGTTATATATGCGTAAAACCTAGGTAACACAAACTAAATCAAAATTTAGCTGCGCTGTGGTTTATGCGCATCCTTCCTACTCTTATCTCTCTGATTATTTTGCAGGGAATATTTCATCTATGGGTTTACAACCTTAAATTTTAAGTATATTGGTAGTCTGAAAGATGGTCTGAAAGTTAAAAATGGCGACTCCCAGTGTGTACATCAAAATTTGGATGCGCAGTGGTTTATGAGCGTTCTCTTTACTCTATATCTCTGGGTAAATCCCGCAATGATCGGCTGCCGCTGTACAGTATGCGTCGAAGTTTGTGACATGAGAAATATTTTTTTTCTCGTTTACACTTACAGATAGACCCAAGGTGTATTATATGTTTTTGTTTCTAAACCGTTGTAGCTATCATCCCTTAAAAGCATGCTTTGGATATCGCGGACAGCCTGTATATTTAGTGAAATTCTTACACCTAAATCGCCTTAAAGCACGAACTTTCTACCTACGAAAGAAAAGGATTGTGTAAGTTGCACAATAAAAAATAAATACATATACTTATGTACAAACGTATTATCGAATAATAATTTAAGGTAGATAATTACTACTGCGACATGAAGCAATTGACAATACATATTAATCAGATTGGCACTTCTATTGAAATATTTTTTTAAAACGATCTCGTTACGTTGATGTACTACGTATTGGAAAAGTATAATAAAACAAAGTATTAATATGTAATAGAAATACATGCACTACGAATTCATTCCATGTAAATAACTAGTGTAGATATAAACCAGGAAATGCGACGCCAAAAAATCAACCAGTAATATACTTCATTTGTACTTGCAACTCGTTTATTATTAGTCAAATTTTAGAATATCTCTAATAAACTCTGTCACAAAGAACCTACACACTTACCAGATACAAAATGACTGAAAATTCTAATAAAACAGCAGTAATTATTTAAAGATTTTTAGTTAAAATGTAAAAACAAAAAAAGTGCATCTAAAAAGTCGGCAAAACCTTTCATAAACTTTTGCACACAATAGAATTAAGAATTATCACTGAGTAATTAGAATTATCCTACGGATAATATTAAAACTACATAGAATATGTCATGGAAGTGGAAATTCCATAACAGTCGCTCAAAAAAGCATATTATTTATCGAGCGAGAAATTGAATAAAATCTTTAGCATTTGCGAAACAATAAGTATTGATATTTAGCATTGAAAAAAAAACAAGAGGATTCGGAAGATTAAATATGCAGTTACTGTTAGCATAAATGGGACGATCAAATCACTTACCTGCATTGCAGCTTCGTCCGTACCAGTTGTCATAACATTTGTAAACTCAATAAACAATGTACTACTGACAACCATTCCCATTACATTCAAGTCTATTTTGGAAATATCGGTCAACATCATGTCAAAAATATCTCCGTATTTGTTATAAAGCGAAGAATAATGCGTTAACACATGTGGTAAGATTTCGAAAGGTAAACCTCTTTCCATAATAGCCTTGCAAAACATGTTCAAATGTTTCAAAGCTTTCGAGTCTGAAACTTTAGAGAATAAAACAGAAATATTCGTACATATATAATAGTGCGGGAACGTTACCTAAAACATTAAACACAAATTTATGCAAAAACCGCAGCAATAACGATTTCTGTGCTTCAGATATTTTATCGTTTTTGAGTACATCCACGTACGGTTTACCTCTTTTATACATTTCGTCTGCTATAGTGATTGATAATTCGCAAATACATTCATATGCCTAAAAATGTATTAATTGACGCAACTATAGACATATAACGTAATTCATAATATAATGCTAATAAACCATCAATGACTAACCGTCTCCATGAGTATGTTTGAAGTATCAATTTTTAAATATTTATAACAGACGTCTAAAAAGTCATCGCATCGACGTCTCAAAAGCTCCAATTTTAGTAAAACATCATCATTTGCCAGATGAATACCTTCCAAACTACTTTGAAGTGACCATTTTTCATGAGCCAAACCACATAATAAATTAAACGACAATAGGGTCTCGTTAAATTTTGTTACTTTCGAAAACAGATGTTCCACATCGTCCAAAGCCCATGTTATCGGTACATTAAAACATTTCAGAAGACTTTTTATCTTCAGTAGTATATTTTCAAATTGTATTATATCGTCTTTACTCCACGATTCCTAACACATATTTTATTAATATTATATAAATCTTGTTGCATATATGTCTTACCTCATAATTAGAAATAAAGGCGTTGTAGTCATCTTCGCACTGTTTAAATATTTTCCCTAATATTCCTGACCCCTCCAATTTTAATGAACCGTTAGCAATTATTTTATAAAATAATGTACTAATTAAATCTAGTACGTCTGGTATATTACTGTCAAAAAAATGTTGTGCAAATATCTTCAAGATCTGTATTACATTCTAGAAGAAACCGTTCCAGTTTTTATTCTGAACTAATAAGCGTATTTATTTTATAACTCACCGTGCGGTATTCAATAATTACGCCTTGATCTGATACGGATATTAACATTTCTAATAAGACCTTAATACAATCTACATCTTCTGAGAACATATCAAACAAAGTAATAATTCTTGGCAATATTATGCTTATGATTATGCCTATTTTATGGTGATCAATTTCACCTGAAAAACATAATTCCTTAGTAACATTCAAAAAAAATTTTTTTTTTCAAATTAAGTATAATTTCTGGTAATGTTTCTAAAATGTAAAAGATGCATAAATCTTACTGTTATGTATAATTAACTGGTAATTTGTAATACTTGTGAAACATCCTGATTATATAAGCGCGTGAGGGTAAAGTTACATCATATATAACAGAAAGAGCGAGTCAAAGCCGAGGGGTATGGAAAAGACCATGGAATACAATAAATTTGACATAACCCAATCATGTTTTAAATCACAGTTTTACCTTCTCTATGTTCGTGTCGAAGTATAATAGCTTTTCCAGTTAGATTTTGTATAACAGAATGACACATTATTTGTAATAGTTTAGCTTTACTTTCAAACTCCATTTCTTCTTCAGACGTTAACAATAAGCGTAATATAATTTTATAAGAATGCAATTCTGGAACACAATCCGTAAGGGACTCTACTAGTAATGGTAGCATATGTTCTACCTAAAATAACAAAAAAAGCACAATAGATTCTAAATCGAGAAAGTACATTGAAAAATACCCGAGGCATTTTGCTAAATCTTATAACTGATTTAATCACTCCAATTTCATCTTCACTCATTTCAGATATAAAACTAGAAAGAAATCGCCCTGCCGCACTGGCTAAGGGATAATACTTGTCATAAATCATCATAAATATTTTGTTTAAAATTGTTTGTGAAAATTCCGAACGGTACCTGCAAGAAATTGTAAAGATAAGCCAAATTAATTTTGTTTAAACTAATTAACTTACAAACGCAGAGATTCCGTAAAAAAGTCAATACTTGCGATGGCGATATTATAATCCATGTCAAGAGTATGAACGAATACTTGACGCATGATATCTGCTGCCTTTATTTTCAAATATGAATAATATCTCTTATTTTTCATTAGTTTTTGAAGAATTTTTATGACGATTAGGCGCACTTCATTATTCTAAGAAAAAAAAGCGTTTATACATTTTGTGGATAACATACATGGAGAAATATTGTTATAAGCGGAAAAGCTCTAAGTTGCGCTTTTACGCTCATAATATGCGGTACGTGTAATTTCCGACCGCACAGAGATGAGCATCAAGGGGTATGCACATAATATTTACAGACATAGTTGATGTGCCGCCAATCCTTATGCTCCAAAAAATTAAACTTACGTATATATCGTTTCAGTTGCGATAGTTTTAAAAATCTTATTGTTAAATGAAAGTTAGAAGATATATTGAGCGTCTGAAGTGTACCGAACTATATTGACGCCATACTAGTATCCTCACTCTAGTTACAAGTTATTGTTTAGTCTAGTTATAAGTTATAGAAAGGTTACTGGGTATTTAAAGGAACGAGAGTAAAAGAAGAACATCGATCAATGGTATCCAATTTAAATAAATCAAACATTTTTTTGAAAATGTAATATGTAATGTATGTTAATAGTCTTACTATATCTACGTAAAAAACATCTTCCTACTACTAAAATGTCTTACAGTATCGAATAATAACTTCGTGAACATCCCTAATATGTTCGATTTGAAGAAAAAGTCGGGATTCCATTTCAAAGCCTGATATAAACTTTTTATGCATTCCTCTCGCATATCCTTTAACTGTTTATCTTGACAAGAACTGAAAAATAAGTGCACTGCTTCAGCTTCTCATATTTCTATTATCAATTAAAATAAACTTAACACTTGGATTGATATCATTAATAGTACAAAATGTAAAACAGCTCAGTCTGTTGCATAATCAACTTCATTAGATTTCAATTTTTTTAATAATTTCTTTTATGTTCGTCTATGTGACACGAACATTAGTACCCAAAACTGGATACTTAGGTAGTAGAAAATTTTGTCCAAAATTATAACCTATCTCATACCTACGTGAACAGGTAAAGTAACTGCAGAAACAAAATCAAATAACAAAAATAAGTAAAATCTATCTTAGTCAGTAGTAACTGAAAAACTAAAATAATTCAATTATTTCAGATATCTGCAGTCTACATTTTTTTTTAACTTACTTTTTTGTATTGCTTTTTTTTTTCCTTGTAGAGATTGATTTATGAATTAAAACATTACGATTTTTCGAATCGTAGAACTATTTACTTGACATTAAAAAATTCGTTATTAAATAGTAAATTTTAGCTGATGTTATTATGACATAGCTAGAATGCTTTCGACCTCCCGAATGATGAATTATAAAGTATAAACAAATATTATTTGTACTGTAGGAACTTGAGCATTAAACCAGTCCAATACAAAAAAAATTATAACAGTCCCCTCAGTTTTAGTATATTGATAAAAGCTTTATAATTAATATGTACAACTTGTGTATTGAATGTGCAAAAAAGAAATATTAGACGCTGTATTTACGCAGTTACGTAGAGGTTGTTGTAAATGTTAATTTCTGAGATTTCAAAAACGACAAGAGTTTCAAGTCAATTAAATTTTCTTGGGTATTTTAGAGCACAATGCCAATCAGAAACGATTTTAATTTTTATTCTTTTCTACAGTTGTTATTGTAAGGATCCCATCAAAACTAATACATTTTACAGATACGTTTTTTCATAGAATCATTTTTTTTATGAACATTCTCTATGTACAATATATATTACCACTGACTTCATATTCTTACAGTTTTCAAGACCATAATGATGAGCCACAAAGTTGTAACATCCTGTGCATAAATAAGACTTGGTTGAATCGTGCCATTACCATTAATGGAACAGTATGCAAAAACTGCTAAATTTAGTTTTAAGGATAGACGCGGACGTTTTTTTACAAATCTGTACAAGTTGTAAATCATTGAGTAATACTTACTAATTCTTTTGTATTATAGACAATAATAGACCTAGAAGCTTTACCAAAACTGTTTTGTTTTGAAATAAACTTCTTACATTGGCTACCTCAATAGTTGTCACATCTTTAGTTGATACATATTTGCCAAGTTCTTCTGTAGTTATTGTATATAATTTTGATAAAGGTATGATACATTTAGCAGCTGTAAAGTGTAAATCATTTAAATATATATATATACCGAATTAATGAGCACAATTCACACACCTAACACTACACCCGTATGAAATACTGGTCGAGATTTGCTGCATGCCATGATTCTTAAGAAGTTAAATAGTTCCTGTAACATTGTATATTCATAAGACTGTTTTTTGCCACAATAAATTACAATTTCTTGAACAAATTGGTATATCTTTGCTTTGCAATGATTACTCCAGTTAGAATTAGTCCTTAATAAGTATGTATAATCCTGTCAACATATTTCACTTAATTAATTTATCAATTAAAACATTATTGACATATTTACATACCACCAAACCTTGCGACCAATTATGTTCAAACTTCTTCAATAAGTTCTTCTCGTTAAATTGATCACTGTCATATAGCTTTACCATGTTATAATTTTGATATCCAGCTACATCTATATAAAATTGTAACATAAATGCAATACCATCTTTCGGATGTTCTTCCCAAAGATTAAACCATCGGTATGCTAAATCCTAGAAATACAACTCAAAATAATCACTAATCAACCTCAGGAATTCATATCTATGTACCTTTAAACAGTCATTTTCTTCTAAAACAAGACGGTATATAGAAGAAGCATCTTGTGGATGGAAATAATTCCAATCTTTGCCTACATTAGCAACGTGTGTTGGTCTTTCTCCTACTTTAAATATATATTATATTATTGTGTAACAAAATAAATATTTTAACATGTACCTTCTTCATCTGACAAAGCTACATTTTCTAGTGATGTAATTATTGTTGATTTTTCATATGTTGTGTGTGATTCCGGTGTTGTAGTAGTGCTGTTTAATGTATTACTCTCTGATAACTCGAAATCATCTGCCTGAAAATCTTCCCGTATTGGAGTGCTGGTTTTAACAGTAGCAATTGATAATTTAGGATATAATTTGAAACTGGATGAGTTCCGTTTCTTTTCAGCCATTTTATTCTATTGAAACAAATAAGTTTTAACATAATAAACAATAAAGTTATTGCTTACCTTTTTGAATAAAGTTGATTTTGTTAGATGTATTCAAATAATTCTTTAGATAATACAGTTTTCCAACCACAATTTTCGATTGGTATTTGTTTATAAATTGAAATAATTCTTCTCTTGTCCTTTTGAATTTGAAATTTTTTACCGGTTTTCAATCGGTTATATTCGAAGATATTCGTAGACCGAAGTGACCGAAGTAAAGGCCAATTCACACTTATGCAATTTTTCAGTAATTGCATGCAATTGCCATTCACACTATGCAATGTTTCTCACAATTTATCGTGTGACAAGAAATTGCATCGATTAGAGCATGTTCTATTTTTATGGGTG
>SMLS01060069.1:0-48739 GCA_004785975.1 Popillia japonica
ACTTTTCTTGTGCTAGTGTGTGTGTTGTTAATATTGTTCTTGTAAAATGGTACGGATTTACTGTCATGAATGGAGTGATACCTCATTTCCGTCAGTAACAGCTTGGAAGCCATTGTAGTTGCACTCACCACACACCTAGGGCATCTTTCTGCTAGAAAGTTTTTCTGGTAATTATTTTTAGTAGTTAGAAGTAGGTAAAACGGTGATAGGGGTAAAGTGAAATAATAATAGAAAGATTGACACAAGTTCATAGTAATTGCCATATACAATATTCACTTAACAGTTCTCTTTTTCCATACCTTAAACGCGTTCAACCAATTGTTTTGAATGGGTTTTGATTTGGTTTTAGGCGAAATACTGAACAGTTGTCCCTGCTACATGAGACGACGCATTATCATGATGTAACATAATTCCCTTTCGTGGCACTTTACTGAACAGAGTAGGCAAACAATTTTCATCTAACTATTCAGCGGTTGCTGTCTTCTGATCTAATTTAATTCCGGCCACCAAATCCGTACTCCTAAAACATACTGCGTTCATAACTTTCTTTATTGTTCGTTGTTTACTCGCCATCGTAGGTGTTTCCTCATCTTTATGCATTCAGACTCGGTTTTCTTGGCAAGTGGGAACATCAAGAAACAGTATGTACTTACGTTTCATTGCCAGTTACAATTTTAGAAATACATAATTTGATGGCCTCCAGCATTCAACATATCTAAAATTTGTTGGCGAATTCTAATACGTTCCGTTTTTTTGTAAATCTGTCAGATTAAGAGGTACAAACCGAGTAACAACCTTTTTCAAAGGTAAATGTTCGTGCAATATTGAATTCATGAGGATCCAATCTTCAGATTGGACTCCATCATTGCAAAGTAATGCGGTTGTTTTCTTACACCATCTTCTTCACCGTCGCGATGCTTTCGGGGTTAACAGCAGTTAAAAGAGGGCTAGCTCCTTTCCTTTATACCACCGACTTGCAACCTCGTTCAAATTCTTTATACCATTCATAAACAGTGGTCAATGATGGTGCGAGACCTCCAAATGCTGATTTTAAACTTTCCTCACATTTAGACGCGCTCAAGTCATTTTTGAAATCATAGTAAATCATTAGCCGAAACTTCGCTCGCGATAATTCCATTTTTTCGATAACAGAAGCTTATCCTATGGGCTATTTTTCAGACACTAATCAACCGAATTGAACAAATTAAACTTCAATTAACAGATAAAATAATGCACTTAATAAACAACAATTTGTTTTGCATGGATAACTAGATTTTTTAATTCGCAATAATTGTAGCTTATCCCCTGTATTAGTACATTGGTATCAGAATGATTCAATCATACACTTCTTCTGGATTTATCGGTGGTATTGTAAGTGCAATTTTATGCATTGTGGAAATAGTAAACTTCTGTGTATTCATAAACTATTCGATGGCACATATTCCTATTAATTCAATGGCATGTTCATCATGTTACTTACACACCCTAAATGCTATATCGTGGCCAGCAACATATGATTCAGATCATAATTCACTTGAATAAATCCATGAAGCAATTAATATAGTATATCGTAGGAAAACAAATTGTCACCAATGAATCCAAACTGAAGAACTATGCCAATATCATTAATAAATATGAGCAAAATATTTGGCCGTAGATGTGTTCTAAAATTGACCAACACAAAACATTTGCTAACATAATCAGCAATTATTTATTTAAGTCAATTAAACATGCATATTTTCTGTAGAATTGCAATATCGTCGAAAATACTGTAAGTAATTATTACCTTGTTGGTACTTACCGTTTTGAAGATAAACTTTACAGAGAAGATAGAAGAGTATAGGCTCCACGCAATAAATTGAGAACTAAGTAATTACATTTTGCCAAATTTGACACGCCTAATTAACATCCCCTTATATTTTTACTTTTGGAAATGCACATGGTCATATATCAGTTCAAAGAAAATTTAGGTGGTTATACAAATAATGGCTAAATACATTGCACGGTTTAAACACTTCATAACATATGTATTAACACATGGAACAAAAATGTGATTTGTGGCGGATGCAGTTGCAGTGATCATGATACCTCAACTCCCATGTTAAATGTACGTATGGGCACATTCCAGCTGGCTTTTAGTTATATATATTTTGTTGTTTATAGAAAACCTGGTCCGTCTAGAAATTATCACCATTACCATAGTCTATCTTATATCAAATATTTTTAAACAAAAAATATTTTCATGGATTTTATAACAGATGTTTTAATGTTTTACTATTTATTATCACCATTTATGTCATTATAGTGAGTTGGTCTGCTGTGCAATGGGGTGTACAGCAATTCCAATTTTCAATTTTGAATTGTAATGGGTTGGCTTGGGCATGATCTCAAAATATATGAAGTAACTACTTTGATATCACACTGCATTCGCCTCCAAATCAACATCAACTTAACACTTGGTGCACAGAGAACCAAATTAAGTTAAACTTACAAAAATGTTCTATAATGACCTATTCGAGGATCAAAAATCCGTACATCTTCGAGTATGTTGCTAATGAAACACTTATGCTTAGACAAGCGCTTGTAAAAGATCTTGGAGTGCTTATTGATTCCCGTCTAACTCTTTCTTGGCTTTTTGGTAAGATCCTGTAGGATATTTACAAACCTAGCAGCTTTAAATACGCTGTATTGCGCTCTAGTTCGTAGTAAATTGGAATATGCATTCGTAGTATGATATCCTCATTATACTTTACCAACAAATTACATTGGAGAGGGTACAAAAACGATTCTTGACATTTTTATCGTTCATAGTTGACAATATTTTTTCCGATCGAGGTACAGATTACAGGAGCCTGCTTGAACGATATAATTTCTGCTCTCCAGGAACTCGTACAAATGAAGCTAGGGCCTTGTTTCTAGTTAGATTGATAAGAAATGTTACAGATGCCCCTTCGTTGTTATCTTCTGTAAATGTTATTGTGCCACAGTACGGTACTAGGTCTTCTGACACTTTCGTAACTACACACATAAAAATCTGGAGTTAATTCTAACGCATTTTCAACACTTTTGCGGTGATCCCTCGCGTCCATCTCCTTCTGGTATTAAAATTAATGGAGTTAGAATAAAAAGTGTTAGTACTATATTCAGAAGTGATAACAAAATTGTCCCTGCGGTAGTTGCGTATATTTTGTAAATTGTTAGTCTCATCTCGAAAAGGAAAAATACTTAGCCTCAATATAGTAACTGTAATCCCGAAAAGTGTTAGAGTTATGAGTAGTAATACCCCTAGGACAGTGATAATCACGAAATAATTTTATTAGTTTCCGAGAGCACGTTGCTTGGTAGAAAGAGAAACGTGCTTGAGGAAACTAATAAAATTATGAGGATTTATCTCTGTCCGTGGGATATTTGATCAGAAAACTTTTGGCTTTTTAAATTAAGGTTAACATTTATTTATTAAAAGAACACTTATTGAAAGTACAATTTGAGAAACTAAATGAGCTTGCAGAAGTTGCTGAATTTGTTTCCAATTTATCTATATTTTCACTATTTAGTTCTCCAAATCGTGACATTTCGAAAATTAAATTTGAAACTGTCAAGTTTTACATAAGCAGTGATATGACATTAAGTCAGGTGACAGTCGGGGTGTTATCGCTAGCGATAACATTCCGGGATAGTTATCAGTATAATCAAATGTTGATTGGACATCCTGATACATGTGACATAAAAGGATTAATTTTGATTGGTCGAAAATTGAATCCAAAAATTTTCTTTAAAAGTTTTGGTGTTATCTCGAAAAGGAGAAATGTTTAAATGCTGAGGTAGTTACTGTTACTCCTAAAAGAGTTACAGTACACTCAAAAGTATTAGTATAATCTCTAAAAGTAGAAATACTTAACTTCCGAGGTAGTGGCTGTTACCCAAAAGGAAAGGGGTAGGGTTATCCTAAGAAGTGTTAATATTATGTTGAAAAGGAAAATTCCTAATCTTTCGATGTAGTAACTGTTACCCCGAAAGGAGTTAGAGTTATTCTTAGAACTGTTAGGTGATAACTGTTATCCCGCGAAGAGTTAGAGTTTGTCCTTCGCGCCATCCTACTGACGGCAGTACCAGCCACCAGAGGCTAGGTCGGTGGAACCGCGCTGTGATATCCGAAATCCGCTTTTGGGAATCGCAGTACGGGAATGCATTTAGACTTTTGCACCGAGACCTCCGACACTCTGCTGCCAGGTACTATACCACTTTCTATAAAAACCGTCGCAAATACAGAATATCCAAAAAGAGCGGAATATATATGTTGATAAAAAATATTCATCTGTATCCCGCTACAGCCTGTGATATGAATGTCTGGTCTATTCATATTTTCATGAATAAGAATAGTATTTATGGCGTTAGAAATCTTTAGTATTGCTCACTATTGTGAAAATATTACCGTGTAAAAGCAGTGTTTAGTTTGAATCCTATTTGAAAATTTTCTCTAAATACGATCTCTTTTGTGAGTAAATCACTATTTATTTTCACCCACTTCTTTTGATTTCCCTATTTGATGCGTAAATAAAATGCAGCATCCATTTTCGTTAACCGATGTACCTATACAGAATAGTCGTTATTCGTGTTAGAACAGGAACGCTACCCTTTCTTTAACGAAATGCTTATGTGGGAATTAAGCAAGTGCAATCTAACCAAATATAAGTCCTTTAGGATAACATTTCATTTTTTCGGATAGACTTCGGTGTTGGGTTTCTCCAAAGCAGATAAAATGTTTTACATTTGGATGTATTCTATCTCCTGATCTATGAATTATGCAGTAATGGGTAACTTATTGTCTTTGTGGTGTTAAATGGGTGTTTAACTTATCTTTATTAGGCAACAATTCTATCACTTTTTTTTTAATTCCAGGTTTTAGATGAAATTTAATCGGGAAAAGAAAACAAATGGATTCAATTTGATTAGAACTATCACTTTTTGGGGTAAATACTTATCTATATTTTAACACCAACTGAAAGGATAAGAATTTATCCTAAATATTTTTATGTGTGTATTAGAGCTAAAGCAAATGTTTTATACAAAGCACCGTTAGCGTATATATCAAGAAATGCTAATGTGTTGTACAATGATCCTTTTTTGTATTAAATAATCCTGATATAATAACTTTATATTTGATGCTCAGTTGTGTGCTCTTAAGGATTTTGTTTGTTGTAGTAGTTGTTAATTGTATAACAATTTATACATTAGTATTTGTCCTATATAATTGGAGTTTTCTCTGTTGGGCAATAAAGAAATTATTATTAATGTGAACCGTAATTTGAATACGCCGCTATCTTCTCTTGTATTTGGTACTAGCGTTTGTTACTATAGCACTTAATTTATTTGTTAGCAAATCACACTTGACGTAATCAAATGCATGAGTTAGAATGCAGTCCTATTTATCCAAAGGTTCTACGATTTTGTCAATGGCAGAGTGAACGACTGATGGAGTGAAATACCTGAAAGCATGGTGTCTCGAATTAGGGGAATTGTTGTGTTATCATGTTTTTGTAATCTAAAAGAGGAATTTACTCGTATATCAGAAAATAGTTGAATCCTTCAATTCACCTTGAAATTGACCTCTGCTGGAAAACGTATTAATAACTTAAGTAAGATCTTAACAATTAATGAAGCTCTTCGTTATAGTTATGATGGAATATTCTCTGGCTTTTCTCTAGATTATTATATCTGAAAATATTAGTTGCACAAAATTAACTACGGAAAATTCTAAACAAGCAACGTTTTATTTTGTGTTTTACTAGATATATTACTTTTTTTAAGCATTCATTTAACTTTGGTGTAAAATCTATTTGAGAGGTAGTGGAAAAGGGCTAAATAGGGAAGTTGAAGCTTTACCGTAATTAAATACCGTATTTTAATTACACAAATAGCCGGAGTAGATCTCCTATCAGCTCTTATCGGTAACATTCATCTCATAACGTTCATAAAATTGAAAGATATAGCTTGATGTGAATGTTCTAATATAATTTTAAAACCTAGCTCACGATTTTCATCAACGTATATCGTTATCATCACCTTCTATACGGACATACATATATGCATGTATATCAAACGCGTACAGGTAGACGTATTGTACACGGCGAACGTGTACATATGAACGCACAGGTAGGTGTGAAACTTCAACCTTCTGGCCGTGACGAAGCTGTTTGGCGGACCATCAATTAAAAATGAACCGCCAGCTGCCTGACCCGTCACAGGTGACGTCTCACACATGTCATCCGCCCATACGCCTGTTGATACGCTCTCTTTTGTCTTTAATTCTTTAATTAATAAACGCCAAGGAGGTGTTGATGTGTCGACGCTCACGAAGTACTATTTGTGGAAGCGAGTGATCTATAGCGGAACCGATTGTTTCAAAATTTATGGATCCATATTGCATCTTCTTTTTCCATGTAGATGGCAGGTATGTTTTTCGTGAAGGTGGAATAGGGTTAAGATAGTATACCGTTTAATTAGGTACCTACATTTTTACTGGGATCTCTTTACGACCCATTAAATCAGATAATAACACAACAATAAAACAAACAATTGTTTTCATTACCATTACATGGCTTCCAATATCGTTAAATTGTAAATATAGGCTGTTTAGCTGGTTGTAATTACCCTTTTCTTTGAGTTTTAGGGCATATTTTTAAGAGAAATTAAGTACTKACTACTAATAAAATTAACAACTAATTAGTCCTTAACTTATAATTTGATTAAAAGGAAGTAAATCGATAATTTTKGTCTAAGATAGATTTGGATCTTATAAATATATGAGTATTTCATGTCGTTATTGTCCGCGTTTTGATAACAAGCAAACATGCTAATTGCATAACCGGGGAAAAGTAGAAGTAATGACTACGTAATGAATTCTTCTTTATCAAATTAATTTATCTTATTACAAGACAATCGAAGTTTCATTAACTACTTCATATAAGATGTAGTGATTTAAGTTACAACATGTACATATATTCATATAGAAAGCTGATCTACAAAATGATATAAATGCACATATGTACATATGTATGTATGTATGTACGTGTATAAGCTACTAGGTACATATGTACGTATCGGTCATAATCAGCTTGTACAGTAGCAGGACTTTTGCCACACCATATAAAGGAAAAAGAAAGTAGTACGTACATGCATGATTGGATAATAAAAGTGGAAAAGAAAGATAAAGTTACTTTTCTTTCAATGATTATGTCTGACAATGCAGCCTGAGTATACAGGATGCTAACGCAAACCATGATAGAGAGGAGAGTGCCAGCGCAGACTCACATTTTCTCTCATTTAACATAGTCAGTGACATTAGAAGTGTTACACTCAAAAGGAGTAATTTGTTGAACTTGATTTTTTGGCATCAACATATCTCTTCGAAGACGTCAAAATTATCACCGTGCTAGTGACTTTCGCAGGGATAGAATTGTTGACTATAGAGATGTTGGTTTATCCTATCGCAAAATTGGCCGTCGTTTTAATTGTACTCCAATGACGGTAATGCTTGTGTGTCCTGTGTGGACAGAAGAAGGTAGAGGAACACGAAGAAGACCAACTGGTCAATCGAAGCGTACGACAGAGCGGCAAGATAGGCGCTTCAGACAACTAACTCTACGAGACCCTTTTGTCTTTCATACTGTCCGAAATTAGTGCTTCCTTTGAATGCGGATCACTGTCGTCAACGCTTGAACTGTCTCAGAAAACCGTAGCATTGGGAAGCAGAATAGCATAATGTCGTCTTCACCGAAGAAGCGCGATTCTGCACGCTGGCCGTGGAAGCAACGCGATATTGAGAGGCATGCACACAGGACTGTTTGAATAATGGTTTGGGGGAGTATTGCACAGCCAATTTACTACCTTATCTAGATGGCCGTCCACACGTCCTCTTTCAGTAAAGCAATACACGGCCCCGTACTTATTCCTCATCAAACTATAGAGTTTCCCCAAGAAGATTAATTATCTTGCTGTAACAATAACATATCTGCCTGTATTTATCTTGGTTGTGTTTGTTAAAAGGATGACTTACGGTGTCTCCATCATTAATTGCAAATTTTGAATGTATGGATGACGGATCTTCGATTGTTTAAGGATTTTGTAAATAAGGTCGTGAATATGGTTTACTGCAGTAATCATTTTCCATGACAGATAATGAGCAAATTAACTTATCACATGGCCCAGGAGTAGATTGATAATGTCGTAAAATCTAAAACGTTTTTTACGTTTGAAATTTCTGGCTAGATTACCTTGTAAATCAACTCAAAACCGACACATTATGTATATGATAGCTTGGTCTTCGTTAAGTACCTTCGTTAACCTTTCTACAAAATAACAAGCAGTTGCAGAGGTTTTTCATGAAAATTAGGACATAGCCAGAGGAAATCCACTAGCAATTATCTGTGCAAATGCGATATCCAAGCAATTGCATATAAATTGAAAATGCTGTTTGAATTAAAGGAGGCAGATTTGGCTACTAGATACGATTTTTTTTGCGAGTAATGGCTTATATGAAAATTGAGTCCGATTTATTATCCTGTATTTTATGGACAGATGATCCACATTTTACTCTGAATGGTAGAGTCAATACCCAAAACTATAGAATCTGGTCTGCAGAAAATCCACAAGAAATCTTTTAAAAAGGTCTTCTTTACATAGTCAGCGTTTGGTGCGATTTCACAGCTGATTTTATCATTGGTCCGTATTTCTACGAGGAAATGCAGAATGAAGAAGCAATATCTGTAACTGTTAACGGTGAACGATACTTGTAAATGTTAAGAGATTATGTTACTCTACAGCTGTAAAACGAGCACCATGGAATTGAAAACATCATTTTTATGCAAGGTGGAGCATCTCCGTCAGAGACATGTTAGCCAATCTTTTTCAAGATCGTGTATTAAGCAGACATTCGCCAAATGGTCACGAAGATCGCCTGATTTTAACCCAGCGGATTACTGGTTGTGTGAATATTTTAAAAGTTTAGTGACGACCAACAACGCTATAAGAATTAAAAGGCAACATTACGGAGCATATTGGTACAATTCAACCAACAATTGCTGGAATGCTGTGTACAATTTGTAGGAAAGATGGGTGATTTTGTGTTACTGGTTTTGAGCATACTAAACCCCTTTCTTAAACAACGATTTCATTTATCTTTTGTTAATTTAATTTGTTTAAATGTTGTGGTCTTAATTTCATTAGTAGGAAATGGATTCCATATTACTTTCCGCTGTAGAGCGAAACACGCATTTAGGATAAAATAGCGACACAAGCAGACAGCGTATAGTTTAGCGTCTTCTTTTACCTGTGCTCTGTCATTGATTAGGAATTATGCAAGTCCCAGAAAACCCTCCGTTGAAATAAAATGATTTCTTCTGGATATGACCTTGAAGTAAAGCTGGCTAATCTTGAAATTAATTAATCGATATTTTCTCTTGTAAACGTTTGCGTATAAGACACGAATAAAATGATCTGTTCTTCTGAAATATTACCTTGTAACAAGTTAAAACTAGTATTATTATGTAGGAGGTTAAAATGTTCGCGCATACGTAACGCGCATTTAAGTTGCGAACGCAACATTTTATTATCTTATAATTACAATTGGTAACAATTAGTTATAAAGTATTTGTGGTTATACATAATAACATATATGAGTTTCATATAGGGAGTAGTACTGAGAAAGTTATTACAAAACATTTCCATTATGTATCAATACGCAGTGTATGTAATACGAGCTACATACCAAGTTTTATTACATTCTACTAATTACATAATGTGTCAATTATCGAACCTATATGCAATAAATTATTTACCGAAGTAGAATTTCACTCCCACTCAGCATCGAGCTTCGAAACATCGTTTCGAGATGTGGATGAGGGCGAAGACGGTGGAGGCGGCGGTGGTGTTGAATTCGGCTCGGCCGGTCGACCAAGGGCTATCGTCAATCACTCGTCCCGATAATTACGCCGCGGCCCGGCAGGGGGCGCTTGCATCTCGCTGCGTGAAAATCGAAAACTACTTGATACGGCCTTTATACCACTTCAAACACGTCCGCGACAAGGCCATTTCATGTGAAAAAATCCAATACCGATGGCATCTTGATTGGGGTATCTTACCTGACGATCAGAAAATTAACAGCAAACATATGGTTCACTGGCGCTCCATTCGGAAATAAAACTAAAAGTGTTTTTAATATTCTTAACATTGGTTTCAACGTAATGATGTCTCTTTTATTACATGTTTTTATTATGCTATATTTATCACCTTCACACATAATAACGACACATACATATAACGAAAAAGTTATAACACAAACTTTCGTTTCTTACAAAGGTATTTTCTGGAATTTGAGATTACATCCTAATCCAAGAATGACCATGACGATTTTCATTATTATGCTTTCTGCTATATTTGAATTAAAATTTGAGACTATTTGCCGGCAGCGGTAAGATAATTAATATTTGTGTATAATTGTTAACAGTGTTTCACAGTGTTAAAGGAAGGTAAGCTGGCAAAATACTTCTACCACTAATAATTGCTAGAGGTCACTTTATAGCGTAATTTATTACTAAAAGTGCTTAATTTTTTAAACCATTACTTGTGTTTTAAGTCGGTTTATAGTATAATATCTATGTCCGAAAAAGAAATTAGAACCCTTTCATCCACTCAAAGTCTGGGAAGAGTACAAACTAAAATATTCCAACGTAAACAAAAACAACTTAGATTTAAATTGCTAATTGTTAACACCCATAAATTCTGAACATGTTTAATTTCATATCGATGTAAAAAATGATGTGCGGATGCTGATTCTAACGGACATTTCACTGCTATTGGGTTGTTCAGGAAGTAATTTCGTTTTGTATAAAAAAGAGACAACTTTCATATAGTGAATAAATATTTCATTAAGGTATCCATTGTCCATTCTGGTCCAATACCTTTTGCCATCTTTCTGGCATGATTCCACGTTCATAAAATTTTTGTTCTCTTTTAGCAAAAAACGGTCCACATGAGTTTTAATCTGCTCATTTGAAGTAAAGGTGCACCGTCTAAAAAATTTATAAAAGCTATAAAAGACTTTGACGAGGTACCAAACTTGTGTAAGGTCTTGTATTATCTTGGTGGAAGACTACACTTTTTCAGTTGATCAATTCTGGCCTTTTCTGTTTAAGTGTACCATTCAATTTAACCAGCTGATGACAGTATACACACAAAAAAAACGATTCCTTTGAAATCCTACAATCAGATAGCGACACCTTTCTTTGATGAATATTGGCTTTCGCAATGATTTGAATTTTGAAATGATCTCTTGCGTGTGATGTTATAGACAACACATTTCTTGTCCCTAGTGATGATGCGCATCAAAAACGGATCATTTTCATGACGGTTGAGAAGCAAATCACAATCGTCAACCTGACGACACAAATTTCTTTCCGTGAGGACACCAGTAACTTAGAATTCGAGTTTTGAGGTTAAACCTATATTTTAAAAGTAGTCACGAACAGTTTCATTTGATAAATTGAACCTCTCGCCGATCTTAGAAATTGTTATTCCCCGGTTTGCATTAATTATTGTCTTTATTGTGTCTTTACTAGCTTCAAAGGGCCTTCCAGAACGTGGTGGATCTTCAACATGACAATTGCCGGATCCAAATTTTACAAACTAGTTTTAGCCCTGTTAAATAAAGTCTATTTTGTTTTATCTAATAGTAGATATTAGACATACCGCGAGTGATAATGGTAGAGAGAAGTGAGCAAGGCAAGGATTTCTGTTCTGTTATAGTTTAAGCACGGTAACTAAATATTTACGAGACGCCATGTCATAACTGTTCTTATAAACAGTAAATTCTGTGAAAATATTACGCTTATTTTCGAATGATTGTTCGGTAATTATTCAATCAATCACTGAATATTCTTAACGATTTAATTTAGAAGCATGAGTCGCTATTAACTTACAGATGCTGCTCAAACAAGTGGCCCAACGATATTATATCTGATTTTCTATGTTAGCATTTTTCAATCAAAATATGATCTTTGATTGCTCTGAGTAAGAATTTATATTTTCTAAGTGAACAAATAGTAAATTCTTTGCCTAATTTTTATGTGTTTCGATTGTAATCTGTTTGAGGTAAGTTCTAATTAATTGTACTAATTAAACCTGCGTTGGCAGTATATACTAGTTCATACTAGTACCACTACTAATTTACATACTAGCGGATCCAGTTCTCTCTGCAAAATGATGATATAGAAGAATAAAAGTTAGTTCGCGACAAGTTTCCGTTCCCTTCCACGTTTGCCTTACTACAGGAGAAATCTTGAGCACGCCACTGTAATATACACTGTGCCGTCTGACTAGTTTGTTGCACCTTGTTAATAACGCTGACTTTGCATATTACTAGAGCTTTTTGTAACATCGTTCTCATCCAGCACGTTTTTAGGAACTCCATTAAATACTGTGCATATGGCGTACGCGAGAGGCAGCGCGTTTAGTTTTCGTATTATGTTTTTTACCATACATGCATTTAAGTACGTATATTTACATACCGTATTAGGAATCTACCATGGGCCTAAAAGTTAAAACTGCAGTTCGAAAAATAGTGCGACTTTAAATGTATAAAGCAAATATTATTGTTGAGCAACCCAGATTTATTTGTTTTCCAGGTCGTACGCTTTACAGTTTGAACATTCCGAATATAAATTAAAAGAAGACAAATAGTAAAAAAGGGAATTGTTTAATACGCGCAAAATGTCAACACTGCTAGCAAACAAGTCTGAACTCTTAGTGATAAATTGTAAAATCCATAATTTATCATTTGACGTCTCGCATTTATAATTGCTTCTTTAATTGAGAACCGTAGTTCTTGCAAATTGATTATTGGAATATTGTTTTTTGAATTGAAAGAATATAAGAAGCCAGGTACTATACAAGTTCAATGATCTGTACCTGTTTGAGAAAAAATTAACGCTGCGGTAAGACGTCAAATACATATGTATATGGGATTTATTCTTAGTCGAATCTACAAACTCATCTGCATATGAGAGATTGTGACAATGATGACTACGCATCAGTCCCTTGTGGAGTCAGTTTCTATAAAAGAACAAATTGTTCAGCAAAGTGTAGAGCTTTGGTTTCTTGGGTATAATTGGAGCGATAAATACAACGCCAACCACTACTGTAAAAAAACTAATGAAAATACAGCACAAAGTAAGCTATGAATTTTAATGAATCTTAACTGTGTTATAAAGGAACTTTCCCTCAGTACCCATGAAGCTTTTACAGTAACGTGTTTTAGTTTCTGAGAAAATCAACGTTGTATAGCGCGTTGAATGAACGCGCTAAGTTGATTCCTTTATATCGATAATATTAGTTTCTTAACCAGCAAGTCTTCGTAGCCCAGTGTATAACAACTCCGCCTGCCACGCTGGTGGTTCGCCTTCAATCTCTGCCAATGCAGTTTTTTTTCAATCTTATTGTGTCAATGAAGGATTCTAGCTGATATCTGGGAAGAACTACAATCCTTAAACAAGCCAACAGACAGCAGTCAAATTGCAACATAATTGACCATTCAGAGTGCTATTTTCAAGCCGAGAGGAATGGAGCTCTGTTGGACCCAATATTGAGAATGGATGTCCTGCCTCGTACACGGATGGATTAAAAATTACAAAAGGGATAGGAGTTGCCGTTCATGGACCGAAAACCAACCTCTAGAGCCTACGTACTGATAGGCAAGACGTTATGAAAGCTCTAGCTAGTCATAGCTTTAATTGCCGTTTTCTCTGGCATACTGTAATTTAAACTTATTGTTAGTACGACACCGGAATATATTTGATACTTAATTCAGTATTCAATATGAGTCCTCTTAAAATTTGTAGGTATCAGCGTACCAGCATTGTTTTTACATCAAGTATGTTAAAGAGCACAGAACTATTGGTAGTTGGTATATGTGTGACGTCAACCGAAAATTTATATATCATAAAGGCCTTACAGTAGCCTTACTACGATGACTGCAATCGTTTTGTTTTTATTTATTTAGGAAGAAAATATTTCGAACCAATTACTGTAATGGCTACATGAGTAAAGGTAGGTATATGTATTCGTATATACATAAAATGTTAATAGAACATGTACCGTGTGAAGGCCGACAGTTTCCGCATACAGTTGCTGCTGGTTTAGTGTAAAATACCTGGTGAAGAGAGCGGTAGGACACACACTCGGACTGTGCCCCCTGCAGCTTGTAGAGTTATGGGCAACACGGGGGTTCCACTGCTTTTCTCCTTCCATCTCTTGCGCATCTTCTCTGTCTTTGCTTTTCGAGTCCTGAAACGACAATATCTATCGCATGCACACGTAAATTTAATAACATTAATCAAATTTAATGGTTTGCACGGATACTCAAGCGTGCACAATAATGAATATGAAATTATGATAGCAATGGCAAGTGTTTCGCATGGTTCAGTAAGGGTACGACTTTAGATATTACATTACAATGCAAATTTCATTGTATTTTATCTAACGACTAATTAAGAATTATTCTTCACAACCAATTAGCGATGCACTAGGTAAAGGTAAAGTTATTGACTCGATTTACTATTAAATAATTTCAAATATTTACCTATCGCAAAATGTATTTTGTAAACTAGTTGCTGCAAGTGCAAATTCTTTGTTGTAGGATATTGGCGTAGAATTACTCGTGATATGTATAAAATATTGAAACCACAGGCAGAGTCTACATTTACTTTTAATTTATCATACAATGTTTTGACCCTTTTCTCAAGCACAAAGATCTCTGAAGGAACGTTAGGATACAATCCAAGTTTTTACAGATTTTAGTTTAGGATTTTTATATACTTCTTCTTACAATTAGTACCCATATTTCAATACCTATATGATACTAATTACATTAGTGTAAAATAGTAGGTATAGTAGAAATTTATATGAAGCTAGAGCTGTAACTCCAATGGGGCTACCCCTTCTGGGTAGTCCCAATTTCTTTTCAATAAGGATACAATTTCATCCTTGTATGAAACAACTGCTTAATAGCTTCACAACGAATTTAAAGTTCCTATCATAAAACTGGTGTTTATATAAAAATATTCTAACGTAATATAACCAGAAATTAACTTTTCCTGTTCCTTTATAATGTTTATCCTAAAACATATAGATGAATCATGGTGTGGTACATTATCGTATATTGTAAAATATTATACCAATATGTGGAATAAGTTTTCGATTAGGACTTAGGACTCGATGAACAAGGTACCAGATTGATATTGTACTCGTAATTTAAAGCATGTTGCTCCAAAGTCAACAAACTCTTTCCTTGCGGTAAGGGTACACTCCCAACCCTCAGGTTTAACATGTGATTTCTAGTTTTCGTAATTTTATTAAATTAAATTTTATTTTAATTAACAAATGTTCACAACAATGTTAAAGTGCAATAAGTCATGGTCAGCCAATGCCCTCTGTAATTGGCGCGAGCTTTTGGAGGATGTGAAAGCATGAATTATTATTATTAGTATTATTAATAATTTCTACATAACTAGCCCAGTAATAAAATTACGTCATTACTAGTTTCTCGTATATGTGTACTAAGAAAATTCATGTGTTCGCCTGTCATCTAATATTGAATAATATTGAAATAAATTAATTCTTGGTAAACAAACTAAACATAAAATTGCTTTTGATATGCTACAATTCTGTATTTTATTTCCTTTATAATATCTTCCATACTAACTTATCTTGACATGTAAATTTGGTTGTAGAACCTTCGTGCCGCCGCTGCCACCATTTTTGTGTTTTCAATAGATGAACCTATTTTCCTCAGTTTCTATGCAATCATTTTATTTCTCAGAAAATATTCTATACAGAAAAACGTTTAATTATGTTTAAAAATGACTGATATCTGCTAAGCCAGCCTCTTCGAGGCGGTGACCTACTTCGAACGGGGGCCATCTGGAATCGGCTGATACTAAACGCATACCCCCGCAGAAAGTATGTACTTCTTAAGAAGTTTAAGAAGCAAGTGGGACTAAAAGAATAAAAATACCTACAATACATTTTAATGGTTGCAATGTGGAGAGGCAATGTTGAGAGGGTTCTATATCAGTCGTAATACTAGCATATAGTTAACTTGCCGTAGGAATAGATTGATTTATTTTCACAAAATTACAGATTTTCTCATTGTTATAGAAGGTAAAGTGGTAGTTATTAAAGCCAAATGAAAATGTCGTCACAACAAGATCGTTTAGAAAATTAGAAAATGTATGTGGAAAATGGGTAAAGCCATATAATTGTCTCCTATTTTTTGTCTTCCACTGAAAATAAAATGGGTTACACCCAGAAGAAGTTATTTATTTAAGTTGATTTTCTGGCAATGTGACAGTTTTACGTCAGAAACGAAACGATAACATTTGTAAGACTTGCAAGACAAAAAAAACTTGAATGAGAAATGTGTTTGATGACCACGTCGCTGAGTACACTCACACACGTACATGTCTAGTCATCAACAAAATGTGATGGTCGATATCTGCTTGTGGCACCTCGCTTCAAGCAACTTCGTTGATTAACTACGCCAAATTTTATTGAGGATGGTGCAGAGTCGTCAGTCTCCTCGGGGGGATGATATCCCACACATGTTCGATGGGGTTCAAATCCCTGGAACGGCGTGGCCACAGCAAAACATTATCGCCTGCTTCTTGGAAAAAGTCTATAGTTCGACGAGCAATATGAGGACGTGCATGGTTTGGCTGAAAAAGGACGTGTGATTGGCCATCTAGATAAGGAAGTAATGTGATTTGTAGGACATAACATAACGCGTAGCTGTCATACTGCCTCGAATAAACAGAAGTGGTGATCGGCTACCATAAGCAATAGCTCACCAAATCATTACTCCAGTTGTCCTGGGTACATGCCTCTCAACAGAAAATCCGGCAAAGGCGACAGTGGTTCGCAGTCAAAGGTAGCAGTAATCGTAGACGGTATGAAAATAGTGAAAAGGCGCGAATGCGGCTATATGGTGTATGTGTCGCAAGCAGATTGAATAATCCGGCTTTTTTCAAAAAGACTAGGCATTATGCAAAAGGCCGGCGTTTGTACCAAAGAACCGTAATTGTGCTATCGGCCTGAATATTTTGTCATTTTTCAAAACGCCTACCTAGAGTCAGGCAAATTGGAGAATTGGTTGGTTAGCGAAGTAAATATGTACAAACCGAATAACTGGTGCTCGCAAGCGTATATTTGCATGTAACTTAACCTAGAAGTGTGTTTTGCTTGCACTGTTTGTTGTGTCATTTATAAATCTTACAATTTAACAGTATGGCTGAAAACAATGCAATAGATAATAGTGTTAAAAAAGAACATTTTGTACGTGAAATGAACTTACATTACCAAAACAGGAATGAGAACTGTAATAAGAAACCGTGGACCAATGATCGTATATTAGAGGCAAGTATAAAATCTAGACGTAGAGCTAGACCCAGAATTACCAGACAATTTAACAAATAATAAAAAAACTGTGCCTCAAAAAGGTGTTTGCATTGTGTGTAAGGAAAGTGGCAGTAATATAGAGAACTGCTCTGAATGTGCACGAAAGGTTCATTATAACTGCGGTGGTTGTAGAGACGGATCTAATTTATTATGCCCTCTGTGCCTTCAAGAAAAAAGAATCATCGAAGAAAGAAAATCAAGTTATGTAGGTCAAAACAGAGCAGCTGAAAAAAGGCTTGAATCGTCTGCCCAGAAATTTAAACCGATAGAAGTTGGTACTTGCGTAAAAGTTGCTATCTCTAAAGTCGATCGGGGTCCTTTAGATAAACAGAATTTGTTAGGCCAGGTTATGGAGCTAGAAAATGGAGTATACAGAATAAGAACCAAATCTGGCATTATAAAAAACTGGTTCTCTAGAAATGAAATTGATCCTTGTAGGTCTGGCCCATCATTTCTACGAGCACCAGATAATATGATAACTCTTCGTGAAGCGGTAACACTAGAATCAAAATTTGGAGGACAGGGATACAAGAAATGTTTTTGCAGGGCGGCTAAAATTCAATATAACACAAACAAGTGTTGTTGTAAAAAAACTGGTTTCTTGTGCAATTTTAGGTGCCTTAGCAGTAGCACATGTCCAAACAAATGACTATAGTCTAATATATTTTAAATTGAATTAGAAATTAAATGTATGTATGTACTTTTAAGATCTATTGTACTTATTTATGTTGAAATATATGAATGAAACATACTAAGATTTGTATTGCTGTATTTATTCATTGTTATTTACTTACCCATTTGGGAAATCTTGTACAATTATAAGTTAAATACTTTGCTTGTAGAAGTTTTGAAAGATTTTAGAAAGATATCTTGCAATATCGATGATATAATTCAATGACAATTATTCAATTTGCCTAACTGCAGGTAGGCATTTTGAAAAATGACTAAAAATAGTCAGGCCGATAGCACAATTACTGTTTTTTGGTACAAACGCCGGCGTTTTGCATCATGCCTAGTCTTTTTGAAAAAAGCCGGATTATTCAATCTGCCTGCAACATATGCATAGTCTACCTGGTCTATCTTCTTCTCCAAACTATTTAGGTTAGCGATTTGACGCGTTGTAGCAAAATGGTCTACTAATGGTAGAGCTAGTTGTCTGAAGTGCCTATCTTGACGCTATGTGGTATGCTTCGTTCACCAGTTGGTCTTCTTGGTGTTGCTCTACGTTCTTCTGTCCACATACGACACCCACGCATTACCGTCATTGCAGCACAATTAACATGACGGCCAATAATTTCGCGATAGGACAAACATCTCTACAACAATTCTATCGCTGTGAAAGGCACTAACAAGCTGATAAATTTGACCTCTTGGAACTCTAAACATTTTGTTATGCCTAACACTTGTTGACGGACACACAATAACTGAACTTTTCTGTATTAGTCAACTCTCATAAACATGCTTTTTTCGCATAGAAGTATCAATGATAAGAAGTTATTATAGCATGCTTTAAAGATAGTCCCTTGATGCCAAAAAATAAAGTTGAACACATTACTTCTTCTGGGTGTAACACTTCTAATGTCACTGAGTATATTTTTGTTATAAAAAATGTTTAAAACCAAATGTGTTATAATATATTATATATTGTATTTTGTGCTTTCAATGGTGTACCAATATGCTTTGTAATTTTGGTCAAATTGAAACAAGCAGTGCAATCCCTGATTTATATTTTCAATCCATTTTGCTTCAGTGTTGTACCTAACACTCAATATAACGGTAAGGAGTAGGTAGTTAAATATTTAAAAAATCAAAAACAATCATAATTCTATTACTTCTTGTAAGTTCAAGGAGGTATATCTCACTAAAGTATGTAAATGCAGGTGAATGCATCTAACGTCGTGTGTGACACTGGAGTTGGGTTATTAATGGTGCCACCTTAAAACATAAGAGTATCTTTCGGGTTATGGGACATTGTAGGTGTCTCCTGGTATTTTTAATGTAGTCATTATGAATAAATTATACATTCCATTTTGTAAACATCGTATTTTTTATGTTTCGCCGGTAATAAATCTCGGACCCGAATATTCCAAACTGGAATCACAAGCGTAGGAAAGAGAGGGAAGACAATTTAAAAAGTTATTATACGATCATGTAAACGTGGATATACATATATATTTCTTTTGAATAATTTTAGTTATATACTCGCCATAACTTAGGGAAAACACTCATATTCTTGTCTTTATGAGAAAAATGTTATTATTTATTAGAGTATTTTAAGATATCCAGAATAATGGCCATATTACTGTACCACATACGAGGAATCTATAAATTTAAAATATTACTTGTTTAGTACTTCTTAGAATGTTACAATCCCCAATATAACCTAACGTGGCGATTACTTTCTACTTGAATGGGAATATGTCGTAAGACTTCAAATCAAACGTTAAGTTACATAGAAGGATTAGATTAAGAATATGTGAGCGTTGAATGTGCATAAATATGATGATGGGACTTAATAGTACCTTAGTGTTGTAAATTTCACATTAAACTCCTGTACACATTAGAAACGTCAATTATTGAGGAAAATATATTAAAGTTTATTTGGTTAGCAATTGTAAATAAAGCCACTACAGGCAGCATAGAAATACGTTTTTCGTTTCGAAGAAAGATATACATATCTAGCAATATAGATGCATCAACAAAATGGAAGTGATACATCTGAAATTATGTTACTAAAAGTGAAAGAGATTTTAACTGGATAATGACTAGGGAGTCTTAAATAACATCCTTAATCGGTGCACAATTGTCGCGTGTATGTAAAGCGCAACAGCAAATAACAGAGCTAAATACGAGCTCACAAACACGTCACCGAGTCATTCTTTTGTGTACACCGTAAGTACATATTTGTAGATCACAGAACCGCTACGTACTAGCAAAATGCAATTTTTTTTTTAATCAATATCAATGTTTTTTTAATGTCCACGTTTATATTGGAATCCCGGTTCGACTTCAACGGTACAGTTTTAATGTAATATTTTGTAAATCGAATTTCTTGCAACCAAAGTGAGAATTATTTAAATAAATACTTATTTTTGTTAACAATTAAATTCAGAATTAACTCGGACAGTTTTAAAGAATTCTAAAATTCATTCTGTTATTGAATCTGCTTGTCATATTATGATCGATACTAAATGAAAGCATCTCACAAATTATTGAAAAAAGATTTACGGTTTTGTCCATACTGTGCAACTGCAGTGCAAGAGTGTTAGATACTGATTACCCACGTAGACTATAACTTTGTAATTAGTTTGTAAATATGTTCAATAATAATGGAAAGCTACATCCAGAGGAAATAGATGTTTGGGCAACGATAAGCCGAAAGCGAATCATTGGACCAATATTTTTTCAGGAAACGTTAACTGCTCAAGGGTAACGTACAGATGTGTTAGAACTATTTATCAATCAGTTGGGTGATGATGAAACTCAAAACGCATATTTCCAAAAAGATGGGGCACCTTATTACTGTACTGCGGAATTTTTGGATTACTTAGGAGGATTTTTTGATCGGTGTATAATTAGTCGAAATACTGAAATTGGCCAACACGCTCATACGATCAAACACTTTGCGACTTTTGTTTGTGCCCTTATCTAAAAATGAGCATATTTCAAACACCAATGTTGAATTTGTATGATGTGTGTTGCAGAATGTGATTAGAAATTGTGAAGGTAGAATTTTAAAATATATTGCTGTTGAAAGACAACATTTTCAGCACTTTTCTGAAAATCGTTTTAGTGTCGGATAGCAACCAAATTTCTTTAAAATTCAAACTCAAAATCCAACTCTCGTCTTGGAAGCACCATTGTTTTCGTTAGCTACAGATTAGTGGGATTTTGGCTCCTTCTTTTGCTCGCCATGTTTCATTTTTATATTTCATTATATTTTGAAATTAGGAATTCTACACTTTTTTCCAAATTTACACACATAGTATTGCCATTATTGATCGTGAATCCTAAAGATATAACCTTTAGCATACCTACTTCCATTTATAGAGTACAGAAATCCTGAAAGTTTCTGGATACATCATCTAACAAGAATTGTAGAAATGAGAATAGATAGCTTTATTAGCCGTTAAAGTCATCGAAAATATTGTTTTGCTAAATTATTCCGAATTATACTTACATAATTTATATCTGTATAAAAATGATTGCATTTTGTTCTTGTTATGATTAATCTACACGTTTTTTTATCAATTCTAAAGTAATAGTTCCGTTATTCTAAAGTAAAACTAAATCAAATGCATCTAAAATTATTACAGCTATTTTAAATTCTATTTATGTATTTTACTAAATTTAGGACATTTTTTCGGTAAGCTCAGTAAACTATATTTAATGCTTACTTTAAGTGGAGTCAAGTAAATCGCAAAAAAGCTGTGCAGTGTTTTTGCTTGTGCGTCATATATGTATATGTATATACGTATGCACCTACAACCTTTTCTTTGTGAAAATCGATCTAAATAGGCAGTTAAACTTTAGTGAGTGTATGAGTGCTACCAGTATTGGTGGTATTTATGGTTTCTAAAGCTGTGAGTGTCCTGGTATTCGTCTCATTGTTGGTTCATCGAATTTCTAAAACAGGTGAGTGACATTTCAATTTTTAGCATTTTTTAAAAAATATAGCTATACTCATTTCAAGATTTTGTGCTGATCTTATTTTAATAGTTATTTAATATGAGAAAATTAAAAAAAGTCTTAAACTTTTATGGTATCTCTACAAATCTTCTTGCGTTTTTGGAAGATAATAAAAGCGAAGAATAGATAAAAGAAATAAATCTAAAACTATAAGTAAACCTTGAAAATATTTGTTAACCTTCTGTACATGGTGTAAGACAAATTTTAAATTAATTTTTCTATTAACCGAAGTACAGAGAGTTAAGGGTTGTCTTATCGAACGAATTACTGTTTTAAAATAGTGTTAAAAATACACTTATTTATACTTCATAAATTTGTATTTTTTTTTCTAGACATAACACATTTTTCTCGCGGTAACCAGTGTTGTAATTAAATAGATTTAATAACATTGTGACATAAATGACGTCATAGTCAGCTACTATTTAGTTGAAGACTACCGCTTAGATAAAAATGTAGTGAAGATGTGAACACATATACTTATATTCACTTCTTTTCATCTTTCTTACATGTCTTTCATTAAAAAGAATATATGCCGTTGAGATCAATTATTCTGTATCAAAACAAACATACAGTCGCTGGCCACTTTATTAGGCCCACCTACTAAAATCAATGTTTTACTGAAATAATGAAACAAATTAATAAGCTAAACCCAAAAATTTATTCTAAACATTACAGAAACAGCATTATTAATTGTTTTATCAATACTTTGTAATTCCACCCTTTGCTTTAATTTTTACTTACATATTTCTTAATTATGTATATTACGTTCAAATCTAGAAATATATGACATTTTTATGGTGGGCCTAATAAAGTGGCCAGGGACTGTATGTATGTATGTTATGAAAAGTTGCGTGTGTGTAATTTCTGACATTTATTAACATATTAACGTGATGGGATATGTTTAAAGAATAGACATATTCGAGGAAGAATTATAAATATTTTGAAAACTATCAAATATAAGAGCACTAACTAATTATACCTTTCTACCTTTCTGTTTACTTTTTGTAATTACTTGCTTACGGAACTCACAGTATAGTTGTATATACTTTTAGTTTGCACTCGTAGGGGCATCTATATAACGTAGTCATTATATTTTGAAAAAGTCTGGCTATTTTTTTGGCTAGAATAGCAAACTAAAAAACAACAAAGCATAGATCTCAAACCCTCTCTGTATACAGTGTGTCCAAGATAAGGATCCTAAGCATGGGAATCTCAGTACCTGTAGGAGATACAGCTTAGGTTAAATTAGGAAAAAGTTGCGTTCTTTGAAGCTTATTTACATGCCGTGTAGAAACTTGAAAAATTTTCATGGCCTGCTGAGATATTTGGGAGAAACGGGAATTTTAAAAAAATAGAAAAAATTCAATTTTCTTCTAAACTACAAAAAAAATATGGCACGTGATACATCGTTGAATTGGTAATAAAAAATGGAATCAGATACTGGGTGTATTTTTTTTTCGGGCCATATAAAAAAATAAAGTTGATGATGGTTTCCCGAAAACAAAACGTCAGATATAAAATCTGAAAATACCGTCATGTAGTACCTTAAAAGTGCCAATGAGAAAGTGTTATTCGTTTTTTGCTATTTCTTCAAATAAAGTCAGAAAGAAATAAAATTCATATTGTCAAATTCCCGTTTCTCCCAAATATCTCAGCAGGCCATGAAAATTCTTCAAGTTTCTACACGGCATGTAAATAAGCTTCAAAGAACGCAACTTGTTCCTACTTTAACCTAGGCTGTATCTCCTACAGGTACTGAGATTCCCATGCTTAGGATCCTTATCTTGGACACACTGTATATGTATGTATGTATATACTTTCTTAATATTAATAATAATTCAAACAATCAGATTCTTTTTTCAGTATTTAAATGTTACTTTATTTAAATTTAAAAGTAAATTCATTAATTTCTTAAAATTGCAAACATTTAGATTTTAAAAACTATTTTACTCTACATATAGATGGGTTTAAACACAAATAATAACCTCTTAAACTAAACACTTGCATCTTGCTATCATAAATTACAGTTTTTATTAATTTAAACGTGATACGATTTGTACAACTGTTTATATAAGGTCGGCTATTTTTTTAATTTTTATGCCTATTTCTTAACCGCAACCAGTGATTGTAAAAATATATGTAGATCGCCCAAATCTATAAAATATAACAATTTGTTCCTGTATTGGATAACGTTTACGGATATTCGTCAAGTAAATAATTGCTATTAGCAAGTAGTTATTGGTCGTATATTTTTTAAATAGACTTATTAAGCAATTTTTGCTATTTGTTTCAAATGGAATAGGTTTATGTTACAAGCAAAATATGTTAGTTTGTATGTACAGTTTACTTGTTTTAAATTTTATTCGTCTCTAAACAGGTAGTGTGTAGAGGGTTAGTGTTATCCATTGTTAGGTAATTAATAATCTAAAAGAAGTGTTGAATTGAAATTATAAAGTATCTAACAAAAAAGTTAAATATTTCGAATAATTGAAGATGATAGATGATTTGTGTACTAATTATAAGTATATACATATATGTATGTATGTAATGAAAAATATAGAGTGCCACTTTTTAAGTAATAATACATTTAAAGAGGAATTGTCTTTCCAGAAACTCAATATTTTTTAATAATATGGTACAAATACATACTTTTCAATATTTACTTGCCTAGTTGCTTTTGAAGTTATTTTGGTTATTACCGGTATTAGTTTCTTTAATGTAAAATTAAATTAAATGGGTATAAAATATATTAGATAGTCAGTGAATGTAATTCCTTAAATTTTATTTTTTTGAGCTAAATTTTTGCTAGATTTTCTCTAATAGTGAGTCATTCTAGTTATTAAAACTTATAATAGAGCTAAAATTTCGATATTCTGTAGGTAAGTCTATTCAGACTGTTTTTATTATTTACGTCAAGTGGACTAGGTATAAATCGCAAAAACGGCCGTTCAGTGTTTTTGCTTCGCGTCATAACTACGTACTACACTTCTTTTGCTCAAATCTACCTACCTAAGAAGGTAGTTAAACTTTACGTTTGATATGATTAACATTGCGGTTACTATAAATTCTATTCGTCCTAATTTTTCTTAAAACTGTGTTTCAGTATTCGTTTCATATTTAGTAGAGTATACGGGTGAAAAGCAGTGGTTTACAGTGGTTTTGAACATCGGCGAACTTGATGGTTTAGAAAAAGTCCGGAGGTATTAGTGAACAATAATGTGCACAGCCATAAAATCAGTGAGTCACATATTTTCTAGCATTTTTAGAAAATAAAAGTACTATCTTTAGTAAATATTTTGTATTGATATTCTTGTAATAGCTTGTTTGCGTAGCTATGTAGTGTGTTAGAATATATAAAAAAGCTCGTCTAGAATAACTAATAAAATTAGTCCATATTTCGTAGATTAATCGAAAAAAAAAATCATAAGTATTTTTAAATATACAAATCTAATAGTAAAATTGACGGATTAAAACATTTACTAATATTAAATGGCAAAGATAGTATGCATAAAAGCACCTTATAATTTCACTAGGATATTGTTCTACTAAAATTGATCAATAATAAATTTTGTGATGCTTTAATTAATTCACAATAGTCTTTTTATTTAGAATAAAATCTGCAAAATGTGTTTAATAAAATCCAGTTGTTATACTACTCGGATTATATTATACAAAATTGGCCAAAATGATGTATCTAATTTAAACAGCTTATAAAAATTTATTAAATACCAAAAAAGTTAAATATTTCAAATAACTATTATGGAAGATCATAGGTATCTATTTGTGTACTAAGTATGTAAGTACATATGTGTATGTATGTAATGAAAAATATAGAGTGCGACATAGAGTAACAATACATTTAAAGAGGAATCGTCATTTCCAGAAACTCAATATTTTCAATATACAAATACTTTTCAATATTAACTTGCCTAGCTGCTTTTGAAGTGATTTCAGTTATTACCGGTATTAGTTTCTTTAACCTAAGATTAAACTAAATGGGTATAAAATTTATTAGAATTGAATGTAATTCCTTAAATTTCATTTGTTTGAGCGAAATTTGTGCTAGATTTTTTCATATAGTGACTCATTCTAGTTATTAAATCTCGTAATAGATACAAAATTCCGATATTCTGTAGGTAAGTCTATTCAAACTGTTTTTATTATTGACGTCAAGTGGACAAGGAATAAATCACAAAAACGGCCGCTCAGTGTTTTTGCTTACGCGTCATAGCTACGTACTACACTTCTTTTGCTCAAATCTACCAAAGTAGGTAGTTAAACTTTACGTTTGATATGATTAACATTACGGTTACTATAAGTTCTATTCGTCCTAATTTTTTTTTAAACTGCAAGTATTTCAGTATGCGTTTCATATTTATGTAGAGTATACGGGTGAAAAGCAGTTGTTTACAGTGGTTTTGAACATCGGCGAACTTGATGATTTAGAAAAACTCGGGCGGTATTAGTGAATAATAATGTGCACAGCCATAAAATCAGTGTCACATTTTTTATTTCTAGCATTTTTAGAAAATAAGAGTATTCTATTAAATAAATATCTTGAATTGATATTCTGGTATAGGTTGTTTGCGTAGCTATATAGTGTGTGTTAGAATATATAAAAAAGCTCCTCTAGAATAACTAAGTAATAAAATTACGCCATATTTCGTAGATTAATACAGGCTAAAAAGAGAAAAAAATCATACATTTTTTTTTAATTCACAAATTTAATAGTAAAAATTGACGGATTAAAACATTTACTAAAATTAAATGGATACTAAAATTGACCAATAACAAATTTTGTGTTGCTTTAATTAATTCACAGTAGTTTTTGCTATTTAAAATAAAATCTATAAAATGTGTTTAATAAAATTCCTTTGTTATACTACTCTGATTATATTACACAGGGTGCGACAAAATGAACTATCTAATTTAAACAGCGTATAAAAATTTATTGACTTTAACAATAAAACGAATTAATACATGTTCTTATCCTACAAAGATGGGAGTTTTTTATGATCTGAATATAAGTAGATACTGCTTCATAAATAGCCCCCATTATTTTTAATGCATTCTTCTAATTGTCTAGCAAATTTTTGCATAACATTGTAGAGAACATGACGTGGGTTAGCATTAATTTCATTTCTAATATTTATTTTCAATTTCTCTTAAAATTCTGGGTTTATTCACAAATACTTTAAGTACCCTCAGAGAAAACATAGTGGACCTGAAATATCCGGGAGAAATAATTCTGTTTAAAAAAATTCTCTTATGACCCTTGTATGACTTTTTTGTCCCATTTCGAAACAAGTAATGTCCCATTTCTTCTTCAATTCGAGATAAAAAGAACGTCTATAGCATTTGAACATATGTAACGCGCAGCATAGATTGTTACCGTCCTGTTCAAAAAAAGGAGGCCCGATTAGTTTGGACGATGAAATGGCATACCATAGTATTTTACGGCAATATAAAGGTCGCGAATAAGTTTCACGGGGATTCTCTGGTGTCCAGTAACAACAATTTTGCTTATTTACATCGGCGTTGTTGTAAGAATGTGCTTCGTCACTTATGAAAAGGTTATTTGTGTTACCTCGGTGATTATTATGAATTAGATCACGTCTGTTAATCTTATCTTGGTTATTTAATTCCTGAGTAATTGCGATCTCGTATGGATAAAAATTTATGCGTTTTAGCATTCTTCTCGTACTTCGATCGGTCAAACCAAGAACAGGCGCATGTTTAACAGTCGAGATTTTTGGACTACCAAGAATTGTATGTTTTACCCTTTCTTCGATACGTTCATTGCAGGTTGATCTTGGTCTGCCAGTTGATTGTTTGTCTGAAATTGACCCCAGTTGTCTCTATTTATTGCACTAAAGAGAAAAAATACGTCGAAAACACCTTTGAACAATGATTACTGAATTAAATTGCATAAATTTCTCAACACAAAAGACACGATGTGGTGTAGACCAACGCTCCATTTTGACAACTGTCAACTGTTTCAACAAAATTTCCAAAGCCTGCTGTTCTTTTTTAATGCATTTTATTCAATTTAACTAATTCGTTTTTGTGTTATTAGTGAAATAAAATGCCTAATACGTTTTTCCGGACCCTGTATATTGTATAGCTAAGAGAATTTGTAATTTTGCAATCTATAAATTGCAGTAACTATAATGCATTATATAATTAGTTAACTTTAAGTAAGTTGTTCTTTTTGGCAATATTTCTGAATTGAAATAACAGAAAAACGGTACAAAATCTTTAACAAATGTGCGAGGTAAATCTCTCAAAAATGTTTTAGAAACTTTTATTGTATTAGATCATTTCTTTTTTTGGACAAGTTAGTTACAATCTTGTATGAATTATTTACAGGCATGCACACGCATTTACTAGTCAGGCCCCAGCACGTGAATGCTAATTGTAAAGGTAATATTTGATGCTGATAATTTGAATACTTTACTATATCATTTACTATCGTTGTAAATAAAAGGCGAGGATTGGGATTACCATGCTGCAGATGAATGCTGTCATGATGAGAGCGGTCACCTTTAAGGTAGAAGAATGCAAGGCGAAACAAGTTCAAGGTAATACTGTCAACAATATCCTATATATAACATCAATATGTTTGCTTTCTCTGTTACAGTTCCGCAGCACTTGAAGTCAAGTTAGTGATTTTTAGATTATTTTTTCTATTTATAATCGTATATAATGTTGATTTTAAAAAGGACAACAAAGTTACTGTTGGTATTGAATAAGAAACATAATATTTTTGATATTTTCTTTGACTTGTTTACGTTATTACCACATGTTAGAACCTTGTACGGCTTCGAACATAGCCTGCTGTATTTTGTCTTTCAGATTTCACTAAGATCATACAAAATTAAAAGGTAAAATTTGATCCTGGTCTTTAAATACTTTCCAATATGTGTTATCATTGTAGATAAAAGGGGACGATCCTGATTTTCCCGCTGTAGATCAGTTCAATTTCGATGAAAGCGGCTAGTTCTAAAGATGAGGAAGAAATTTCTATGCAGGAGCTGAAAGATGCAAGGAAAAACATAGTGAAGGTAGAACTGTCAATGATCTCCTAGATGTTCCCATTATATTAATCCATTTTTTGTGTTAGATTTCTCCAGCACTTGAACCCAGGTTAGTGATTTGGGATTTCTTATTTTCAAATTCGTATGTTGAGTCGATTCTAAAATGCTAACAAAACAACTTGTACCACTAATACAAATCCTGTTTTTGACATGTTGTTATGTCATTACCAAATGTTGGAAGCCTACAAGGCTTCAACGAAAGTGCATTTTTCATTTGCAGGTTTTAATGTGCGATAACTGAAAATGAAAGGTAAAATTTGCTTTTGCTCTTCAAAATATTAGAGTATACCTGTTGTCATTATTGTAGATAAAAGACGAGAAGTCTGATTGTGATGCTGTAGATGGATCCACTTATGCTGAGGGACGAAGATGTTCACAGTAAAGATTTTAAGCATTTTTTGTAAGCCTGCATTTCATCCATGTTATTTCTTTTATTACAGTTGCAGATATAAATGTTAAAAATTAGTAATGATATGAGACCGTACGAGTTCAACACACATCGATTCACTTCATAATGTTGACCTTAGAAATTTGGAAATACGGTACAATTTATATCTCAAACCTTTTAGGACATTGCTAGTTATTACTACAGATATATATTTCAATTGGACTTTTATATTGCAGACGACACGATAATGGGGAGCGGTGATGTTCTCTCAATAGCAAGTTGGAAAGGACTCTAAAATTGAAATATATACGGAGGAACATGTTCACGGTGAGGTTTATTTCTTTTCCTTCATATACTTACAAATATTAATGTCTTTACCCATGTTGTTACAGTTGTATAATCCTGTGCTTTTATATAGTTTTATACATATGTATGTATGTACTATTGAGACTATTACACATGCTAATAGAAGGTAAGATTTTATTTTCGATAGATTTCATTACTATATCTTTTGCCATTGTTATAGAAAAAAATATAAGAATTCAGATTTCCATGCAGCAACTTGGATTCTCTCCCGACAAGAGAAGTCACTTCAAAAGAAGAAGCAAGAATCACATTCTGGGAGTGTAATATGCACGGATAAACGTGTTCAAGGTAAAACTAGTGATGCCCCATCTGTTTATATTATATTAATTTGTTTCTTTATTACAGTTCCGCAGCACTTGAACCCAGGTTAGTGAGTTGTTTCTTCTTATTCCTATGTTAATATGCGCAATATTAATTCTAAATAAAAGGGTATAAAACATCCACTGCTGGTATGAAACAATAATTATTTAGGGTAATTGTGTTTGATAATTTACCTAAGCCTTTTGGCTTCAACGTAGATGTATTTTTCACTTAGAGGTCTCGTGATGCGATCGTTGATAAATTAAAGGTAAAGTTTGAATTCTATATTTGAAATGATTTACTATAACTTTTGTCATTATTGCAGATATCGGTTTGGATTTCCGCGTTGGAAATTATATCCATCTTCGTGGGAGTGACCACTTTTCTTCTGAAACAGATGCGAGACCGAATGGTTTCGAGGTAAAAGTTTCAGAAATCTTTTGTATGCTTATGTTAGATTGATATTTTTGTCGATTTTGTTACAGTTTTCATGCAGTAACTTCTAGCACTCATCACGAATAATTGGGTACCCGGTTTGCATTCCACAATGATGAGACATGGCTGGTATCTGAGACAAAGCAAGGAGTATAGCATTCAAGGTACGAATTTTCACCTGGTTTACTGTTTGCTCGTTATTCTAATACATTTCTAATTGGTTACAGATCATCGGACTTGAATTTGGTGAGTGCCTTTTATATTTTAAAAATTTTGCTGTTTATAACTTTTATATCGACTTAATTTACGCCAGTAAATGAGAAATATTTTAAGGCAACAACAAATTTTATTATGTTCGTAAGAGTTTAAAATGACTTTTAGTAATGATATGCTCGAGTAACATCAAGTTTATAACACACCAGCAGTTTGGCTAACCCTTTTAAATGTTTAAAGGCAAGTTTTAGATTATTAAACGGTACATTTACACGAAATTCTTGCTTACCTTTAAGCGCACGCTTTTTACGGTATAGTATTTCTTTGAATCTCTGACTGCGTAAAATTTAGTTTCTAAATATACATAAATATGTGTATATTACAACTCTTTTTTTAAGTGTTTAGATGCGTTTAAGTTCCTTAGAGAATTTACTTCTCGTATAGCTTATAGTGCGAACTATTGAGTTCGTTGAAGTCTTCTTATTATACATTACCGTCGTTATTAACTGTACATATTTAATTAATATGCAGAACAGCTTTAACATATGTCTTACAAGTAATTCTGAATTATTTTGTAATGCAAACGTAATTATATCGAAGGTGATACTGTCTTCTTTAAGCTACAATATCTAATGTTGTATGGTAGCACAGCTACTGAGCTTTACTAAATTTAGTAATAACAATATAAGAATATTTATATTTAGCTCATATTTATAGAAGCGAACGTACATACATTGGAAAAGAGCAGCGAATTTAAAATACCAGACGCTGTAATAAATAATCGCAAAACACAGAGAAAATATTTTGAAATATGACTACCTGACCATCGGAACCTAAAGAAGTGATTAATACTGAATGTTTGGGATGCAAGTGTAAATCACAAGTATTCGTGTAGTGGACTTCCAAATATTTAAGTGGACCAACGTAATAAAGTGCACTGTCGGGTGTTTTACGTGTTAATATTAATAAAAGCCAACACACGGCTACCTGCCATTCCACTTGTGCTTAAACACGACTACTAGTTTTATTTTTTATAATGAATTCGTAGATTGGAATGAAGTTGCGACGGATTATTTGACTGCGTTTTACTAGTACTTTAAAATATGTTCTTTTTAATATATCGGCTTGAAATATATTTGAGGTGCAATTTATTCCTTCATTAAGAAAGTGTTTAACTCGATAAAAATTTGATTTGTACGGATGTATTCTATTCCATGTTTGAATATTTTTTAAATTTATCATAACATTACGCACGGTTATTTGGGGAAATTCCTGTTATACCATGGAGGGTAAAACTATGAAATTGCTTCGACTATTACCTTGTGATTGTGTTGTTGAGCATAGAATTCCACTTCTTTATTACATAAACTGGTTCTCTTTAAGGTAGTATCAATAAAAACTAGTGATTTCTTCCTAATCATCAATCATCACTAATCAGTTCTCTTTTATTTTCATCTCTTAAGCCCGTTTTAGACGATGTCAGTTTTGCCAACAAATTAGATAGCAAATTAGCCATCATCGTGTAAAACATGAACTTTTTGGCTAATTTACCAGGTAAATCTGATAGTAAAAATTTCTTTGGAAATGTTCTATTTTCATAGTAAATCGGCGCATAGCACTTCTGCGCAACATGATTTGCTCGGTCAAATGACGAATGAATAGTTATGACTTCAATATTCTTGTAGAATAACACAACAATTAAAAATTAAATAAAAGTGAAACACCACATTCTTTGATTGGTTCAGAATTAGTTACAGGGGAAAATGACGCTACTTACCGGACGTTTAGATAAATATGTATTTGCACCATAGATACTGTTCATTTTGCGCAAGGATATTTTTAAGTTTGCGTCGATTTCTTAAGAATTCTGACAAATACGTGTAAAACATGATTGCATATATTTTTCAAATTTTTATCGATATATGATGTCTAATTTTTGATGGTTAATTTCCTGTCTAATTACCTAGAAAAACTGACATCATCTAAAACGGGTTTTACGTATATTTTGAAAGCTTTCAAAAAGCTATGCTTAAAACCCTACTGGCGGATGAGTTAAACTATAACATCTTCTGAAAGCTTTCTTAGCATAACACTAATATTTAATACATATTAATTGCCATAGTGGTTTTTCAGATAAAGGAATACATATTAATATGAACATATTCTTTGTTTTAAAAACTGCTCAGTCATCCATCCTATATGACTTGTACCGTTATTCTAGTAGCTAACTAATTGGGGGAATAATATGAATGAAACGAAAGGACATTGCCAGTACCATTTACAGCAAGAGCTATTCCAATTAGTTTAAGTTGTTTCAGTACTTACAGAACAGTACTTAGCCTCGTGATATCTCAAATTTATACTTCACAAAATTTTGATTCATGTTGTAAAATTTTACAAGAAACCACAACAAATCTTTGGTATGTGTTTTGCTTTTTTTGTCATTTTCCAGAATATTTAATTTTGTTAAGGATTGCGTATTCGTCTTTAAAATATTGTCGGCTGTAAATTGTCCAAACTTTTGATAACGCTATAAGATAAACCGCTTGGTTTAAATAATGGGACAAGAAGCATACATACTCGTCCCACAGTGTAATAAGTTAAACTGTTGGTTCTATAATTTGGGTAACTAACAATTAAATGGATGTAGTACCCATTTATTACGATGTTCTTAACGAACGTCAAGGATATAGTTTGGATGCGGAGGCTTGAATCTGTTCAGGCTCCTAGAATCCTCTGTACTAGATGCTGAATCCTTTGTCTGCCTAATACTTGGCATGCGCAGATGAGTATGTGCTCGCCTGTTTCAATTCCCAATTTTAACTTACTACACCATTATATGTATATAAACGCAACCTTGTTTATTCAGAGAAAAATATTTGGAAATTTGATTTTTTTTTGTCCTTGGTACCAACCTTGAATATTCGAATTATTTGTGAGTTTGGGTTTGAACGGTTAGAATTTACCAAGTTCAAGTATTGCCACTTTTTTCTTTAATTCTACTATCCTATACTGAAAAAGTGTAGTGACTAACATTATTGCGATCAACTACAGTTTTCTGATATGTTTCGAAACTGGGTGTAATATTTCATTGCTTAGTCTCTAATTAAGGCACATGTCGCATTGTTTTTTTTTTATCCACAACAGAAATATTGAGCTTGGTTCAAAGGGCATGTTATGATACTTGAGGTATTTTTTCCTTGATTTTGATACGAACAGTAGTTTCAGTTATGACATTAATTACTTTTTTGCTTTTGTTTGAAGACGTTTTGTAGATATAATGTTTCTGATATGTTTTTTGGTTTTGGATATTTTTACTGTTTCTTATAAGAGGCAAAAAAATGCATTTATTTCTCCAGAATTCATGCCTATAGATCAACTAGTTGAATGCTTCTGATTACAGAATCCAATCAATTATATTTGTAGACAACGTTAAAAGCCAAATTTTTATTTTCTTAGCAGCAGCAGCATAGCCAACTATTGAGTTGGCTGGTCGATGTATTGTGTTTCCTTTTGAGCTCTCTTCTTGTAATTAGGACAAATCGTCTAGGGCAAGACGTGGTTGGTAACAATAAGTTTACCATAAAGTCGTTCGCAAATAATCTTTTAGATCCTTTAGAAGCATCCATTTTATTTTTTTTATTAGCCATTATCTTGTTTTGTCATTGAACACAAAAGAAGAGCAAGATTAAAACGCACGTCTACAGTTCGCCTATTTGGATATTCGAAACCTATTATACCTAATTCTATTTGTAGAAGCTACTAAATACCAGTGTCGAAAACAATAAGATTGTGAAGGTTCATAAAACTAAATTATAGTGTATTATACTAACGTTTATATACTAGTTTTGTTTGTTAAATTAATTCGTCCTCATATGGTCACCTGTCATGCGACTAATTATCCTCTGCCTCTGCCAGATGAGATTGCATTGGATTTACTTTCTTAAAACTCAGCATTGAGTTGCTAACTTTTCTGTGTACAAAAATAGTAACTACGAATTCCAATTATATATTATAATTCATTATACTGCCGAACTTATGTGGATATAAATGACAGGATTATAATTATGCTTTTAATTTTAGCATCACATGTTATTATATGCTATTAATTTTACGTAATTAATTTTGTAGGTAATTATTATAATCGAGTATAAAATTATTACAGCCTACCTGAAAAACTAAATTATTTAAGAAAAACATAATTTAATATTCACTTCCTGATAATGTAATACAGAAAAAATGCCAGTCTTATTAAGGTATGATGACTTTATTACAAATATCTAAACGTGCGCAGAGAATTAGAAGCCGCATTTTCTTATTAATTTCCAACGCGTTTTTATGTTTACTAACGAAATTAAAGCTATACGCTATGAGTAACAAAAACAATATTAATTTCTGGTATGGCATGTTGAAATCGCTTTTACCCGCTTAATTTAATCTAATACGGAGCATCGTTAAAATGTGTAACGTGTAAGCTGAGCATCTTCGTGTTAATACAAAACGAATCTTATTAAAATATTAATTAAATAATACTCCAGCGTAGATAATATTTTCGGTAATTACAGATAAAAACGGAAGAAAAATTGGTATTATTTTTAACGGGGGAAATTAAAAAATGCCGCATTTCAAGTAAAAACACTGACAAGTTAATCAAGAGCGAGATGAGTCAGCGGTATCAAAACATGCGTTCCGAATCTATACTAATGACGGGTTGGTTCTTCGTGACTCGATGGTTTCTTAACACTCCGGATCCAATAATTTGTTTTTCGGGATCGTTTCTTAAACCCACTATTATTTAATAATATAGAGAATTGTATGGTAGTAGGTACGGAGATTTAGGTAGGCTGTCCAGGTAACCATGTCCGATTTAAATTTACCCCGTTTATATACAGCCGTGGCCATATGTTATAGTCCACCTCGAAAAACACCTAGAATTCATATTTTTATGCTATTATCGAAACTCCAAGTAAAGTGTCTCGTTTTGGGTGGTCGTAAACCGTGAGAACGTACTGAATTTGTAAAAAGCATTTCTAAGAAACGACGATAAATAAAAAAAAAATGTAAGGAGTGCAGCAAATATAATATTTTAGTTTATTTTAACTCGTGAAACAGTAGAGATCGTTGTGTTCCTTTTTGATTCTAAGTTAAATTAAAATTTTGTTAATATACCTACATTTATTTATTAACATTTGATTGAAACAAGTATGCCTAAAAAACCTCAATTGAGTGAAGCAGCGCGAGGCCAAATTGTTTTACTGCACAGACAGGGAGTATCGCAACGGAACATTGCAAAACAAATGAAATGTTCAAAATGTGCAGTGCAAAACACCGTAAAACGATTCCTGCAAACAGGATCGTATAGTAACAGCCCTAAAAGTGGCAGAAAGAGACTGACATCGAGTAGAGAAGACAGAATGTTACAGCGAATTGCATTGCGAGACAGAAGAAGAACTTCGAAACAACTCTCTGCCGACCTTCGAGACCAGCATGGTGTTGAAATTTCAGCACGTACGATACGAAGACGGTTGGTGTCAGCAAATCTACATGGACGTAGACCGCGACACAAACCGCTTCTCACAGAGAGGCAAAGGAAACTACGCCTTGCTTGGGCACAAAAATATAAAAATTGGACAGAGGACGATTGGCAAAAAGTTGTATGGTCTGATGAATCTAATGTAGAGGTAAGAAACTGGCATGCCTAAACTCCCATTTAGTTACCGCGAAAACAGTAATTTCTTAATTTTCATTACAAAATAAGAAACTTAAAAATTGCTGTAAAAAGTTTTGTTTATTGACAGTTATTCAGCACACCTGGTGGTCAGTACATTAGGAGGAGACGGAGGGAAGAGTATCACCCACAATGCATAGTTAATACCGTCAAATTTGGCGGAGGAAGTACAATGATATGGGGGTGTATGACAGCAGAGGGAGTTGGAGAAGTTTATTTATGTCAGGGGCGAATGAACGGCACGCGGTACATTGAAATGTTGGAAGAAGTACTGGAGCCGTCCATCGTAAAATTTTATGAATGGGAGTCAGAGCAATATTTCTTTCAGCAAGATAATGCGCCATGCCATAAATCTCAGGCAGTTATGAGATGGTTCAAAGAGAACAAGGTACCATTACTAGAATGGCCTCCCCAATCGCCTGACTTGTCACCAATAGAAAATTTGTGGCGTATTTTAAAAGAAAATATAAGAAGACATAAGGTTTCATCAAAAACTGACCTTAAAAAAATAATTTTGCAGGAATGGCAATTAATTTTGCCAGACATCTGTAAGAAATTAATATCTACTATGCCAAAAAGAGTAAAAGCCGTAATAAAAGCAAAAGGGGGTGCAATTAAATATTAATTTTATTTATTACTATGGTATTTAAAATACAAATAAATTTTCTATTTGACTTTATTATGTTTACTTTTCTTATAATTGAAAATTAGCTTCCTGGACTATAACATATGGCCACGGCTGTATGTATGCAGTAAGCTTTGGAAGTATAGAATACTTACATACGTTTAAAGCGTGTAAGTGCTCGTTAACTGTCCAATTTATGTACTTTTTATACAACAGCCGCTGTTATGACTTGATAAAAATGTAACAATAATAATATCATAGTATGTGGGCACCAGTAGTGAAATTTATATATTAACGTAACTAGAGCATTATGTTGTATACTTCAGCCTTTCGAATCTTTCGATACACTGCAGGTTGAAATTATTTTTTCTAAGTGAGATTGTCGACCGGAATGAGATGTTGAGTGATTCAATCAAATTTCTTGAAGCAATAAGGACTTACTAGTATCTATCTGTGCATTTTGCGGTAATATGTGGGTTACCAATTTAATTCGATTAATTTTTTTGACAGTTTATCTAGATTAAACGTACGAAGAAATATCAATTTTAAATTAGTAAATTTTAATTTGACAAAAAAATAAATTGGAGTGAAAACAAATTAAATTCAGAGAAAGGTATATTTAATGCCGTAATGCTGTACTAAAAAATAATTAGAGCGGGGAGGGTGCAATGTATTGTTTAATAAGACTATCCAAAGAAACTAATTAAATATCGACATAAGTAAGTACATAGATACGTGAGTACATACTTATATCATAGGTAGCTTGCTAATTTGGTTGGTCGTTTGCAGAGTTTGATTTTTTGTTGGGCTGTGGAAACTATATTTTTATATGTATATAACGGAAGGTAATAGTTCTAGAGCATATATTTTTCTGAACAAGGATGTATGTATTCCTGGTATTTCTCATATTTGTAAATGACGTATCCAAATTTTGTAGTCGCTCTCAATGTTTGCTGACGATTGAAATTTATGAAGAAATGAATTTTGTTGTAGATTTACAATTGTAGAGTAACTTATCAAATAAAGCGATTTTATTTAATACCGAAACCCAGGTGACCTCTTTTAGATATGCAACCCATTTAACAGTATGGTAATACATTTTTTTTTTTATAAAATTCCTCCAGAACTTTTTATTGACATATATTGACAATTAAAATTTTACAGGTTAGGTTTAAATTGTAAATAATCACAACTAAGTAACGGAAAAGTAGTTATAATAAATGTTGAAAGTGGTTTCAGTTGTTATCTAAACAAATATTTACTCTGCGTTTTAAATTTTCAAGGTTAGGCCGGTTAGATAGCTTAGGGATATTTCTTGTTTATATTATTTACGTCATCTTACGTGGGAGATCACGTGGGTTTCGATTCTAAATGAAAGCTCTGTATATTCATGTAGAACCAATAATATAAACCTTATATCAACATTAAAAAAATGCTCAATCAGTTTGGCTAGGAATAATTATATGAAATAAACAAATTATTGTCGTGTTATCTGTGTTAGGATGAATTGGAAGTAGATATTAATACAACTAATGGCATCTGAAAACAAATTCACAATGTTGAGACAAATACTGATTGTTCTCAGCGAGCACAGACATGTATATAATATATTAATGTTATATATCCTCCGATATTTAACTTCGCGTGATATATTAATTGTAATCTACATGTAACTAACAATTTCAGAGATATTACATGCTGTGAAACTTAGAAATTTGTTTGCAATGTATCAGAAACAAATGATAAATTAAAAGTTACAGGCGCTTCGCCAACTTTACGCCCTTGCTTTAACAATTGAATATTACTACGACTGCACATATTTCGTTACTGATTTAACGCCCTGTATAACACGGCCAAAGTGCATCAAAAATTTTTCGGAAATGGGAGAAGCTCTAATATCAAGTTACATCGCAAAGTTTCACTTTGACGTCGGAAATTTAAAAAAATAATTCGGAACAGTCAACATACTGTAGCCTATAACATTTATTTTATGATCGAGATTAAGTTACGATTGTTTCAGATAGAGTATCGAACACATATTGTGCTGGCAGCATGAGCTACAGTTTAGCTTACAGCTAGCTTGTTACAACTATTTTTGATGTCACAGTAAACTTTGATCTGACGTCATTAAAGTTTTTAAAGCTGTGATTTACAGGAGAGTTCGAAATAAACTTTGAACGACTTTGACAAAAAATATTTAAACACTTTGACCGTGTCATATAAGCTCACCACAAATTAAATAACATTTATAAATTTTAAATGTTAAATTATTATATATTATATACAAATGGCTGTATGTACCATGTATGTATATGTTACATTATGAAAGCAAATTTACAGAACATATATATTAACTTTATTATGTAGCAACAAGGGCGTATAAATTGTATCGATACCGTATTATGTTATATATGTATATTATGGGTAATATTACAATGTAATCTGTTTGAATCCTCATTGAGATATAAGCTAAGTAAACTTAACATGCAATGGTTTACTGGGTTGTTGTGTCGGATGGAACTTTACTAGGGACTCATGTTTACAGAATTGATATAATTAATAGGATAACCTCTTGCTACCTAGTTAGTATTAGTATTATATTATCCCTAATTAACTTTGTTGCAACTAACGTCTTTCCCAAGAGCTGTGAAGTAAATCTACGATTCGCTTTAAAATTACTTAGATTTATTATAGAACGTCCAAGTCAAATTTAGTGTTAAAAGTTGGGTTTGCACTTAAATACACATTGTCACATTATAGACAAAATTTTATCGGTGTATTCACAATAACGGAGAACAGTATCATTCCAAACGTATTAATGCGCACGCTTTCTTCTTATGAAAGTTGGTAAACCATTTTCTGATTAATACTGAGTCCTCTTTTTTTATTTCCTGTGCAGAAGCCCCAATGCATACGCTGATGTGGGGTGAAGTCAGACAATTTTCTTTCTTTATAAAACTAAAATTGCAAGAACCTCCAGATTCCATTGAATGTCATCATTAATAGTTACAAAGAGCGAGCGGTTGTTGAAGCCAAAGACTACTAATTCTTGTATATATAAATATGACGAATGATAGTATACTCAATTCACTAAATAGTGGTCTGTATGGTCGAGCCGTAGGTACTTAGAAAATATTAACATTTTTTTTTAGTTTTACTAATGTACTAATGTTACTAGACAACTTAATACCCATAGATATGGCTGGGGCCCAAAGACCTCGTCAATAGTGCAATTTCCGCCGTAAAAGCAGTCTCTGTACTTTTATCCTTGGAAAATACGCCTTTGATTTGAATTATAGTCTATTCCAGAGCTTGCTTTACCGCTGGTTCTTTTAAGTGATTTGCCGTATTTTAAAAATCTTGTAAAATGAGAGCAAATATTTTGATACAGTATGTCGTCTTCTTGATGAAGTTCTGACTCTTTTATTGAGTGATAGATGCGAAATATATGGCAATTGTATGGGTTCAAACGCTTGACCAAATATAATTTTTCAAATTTTCAGCATCTTTTTTAAATAATACAAAATGGTCTCGCCAAAAATAACATTTGTTGATATTTTATCTTATATTCTATGAGAATCGTTCGCGAAGACATCTGGAAAGATTTGGACCACGCTATCGTTAATGGGTGAACCAAATATGTGAGATTTGGCAGAAGAAATACGGAGTAAATATTTTTTTCTTGTTTTCGAGACAAGAGCTTATTTTATTTTTATTTTACCCGACCGGATCATGTTTCACCACTCCCATCTCTCAGAACTTTCTTCTTCCCTTAATATTTTAAGTAAATGTCTATTGCCGATGTTGGAGAGACTGTGTGTGAACTAGTCACGGAGTACATTTTTAGCACGTATGCAAGATAAACCGAAAAAGAGATCGTTGGCCTTTATTGAAAAGTGATTGGTGAGTTACTAGAAACGATAATGGCATATAAAAATAAATCAGTAAGCTACTCAATATTTGAGAAAGTTTACAGATTTCTGAACTCCAAAGCCACGAATGATACGAGGGATGGGATATATGCATAGGTGACCGAAAAAGAAGGCGATAAGTCGATTTCCAGAGTTGAATGGCCATAGCACAGTGAAAGAATAATCCAAGGACGATTCATGTGGGCCACTAGATTCCGTTTTTTTTAGACGGCTACGTCCACACAAAATATAATCAAGAATGGCTGACAGAATTTTGCCCTCTGTTGTTGACGTGAAAGGGAGAAGAGAATAGCAAAAAAAAAGAAAAAAGTCAGATATGACTTCGGCACATTTACTTTTTTTTCTTAGTAAAGGTCTACTTTAATCTTCGATCAGTCTGTATTCCTCCGTTAGAAGACTTGTACCGAATGAACTTATAATAAAAAACTTTACACTCTTGTTTCTTCCAAATTTCATGGACGCAGACAATGATGAATTACTTTACATCACATCAAAAAAACCCTGCCGCCTAAAATTCTTAAAGAATACGTTTGGATTCCGACACGGCTGTTATAGAGTAGCTACTTACATTTTATACTTCTTTTATTGAGCATATTTTTAACGAAATATTTTTGAATTTGTAAAGACTTTGAAATGTTAAACTTCAATTGCTTCCAATTACATACATCTATTGAATGTAATGCAAGTTCTGAGGGTTTTGTTCCCTTCTATTACGATATAAATCTTATTATAATTGTTGGATTATTCTAAAGAAATTTCCAAATTTTGGCATCGTGGAATTGCTGGAAAGTTGCTTGGCTTTAATAGGACTTACATTTTTAACGATTCTTACCGATTAAAAAATTTGATTATTTAGGCTATTGGTTGGCGTTAAAGAACGTTGTTGCATATTTTGTGGATCGCTATTGATGATACCAAGTTCATCATCATGAACATTGCAATAATGTAATAACTGTGGAAAGCAACCACAATTTTTCTTTAAAAATTCAGTCAAACCTCAGGGTACTAAGTTGATAGTCGAATAAAGCTTCAGCTCGTTTCAATCACCAAAATGTATATGTAATACATCTTTGCAATCTTTCATGTACATATGTACATATATCATGTGTAGTTTTTTCTTCATTCTTTCTCAAAGATCTGCCGTACAGTTAGAAGCCGGTATAATATATCAGTAACATATGTATGGTGATTATATCAAATAATTTTAGTTCGTACTTTATATAGTAAGAGAAACTTAAGTTCAACAAATTGGAATGTATTACGTTTACGGATTAGAATAATTATGTAGATAGTTAATATTAGGGTGGATAACCAACATTAGCTTGTGTAGGGATAGTAACAAAACATCCGTGTAGAAACGTTCATAGGCGTAGCGGATTATTCGTAACCAGGTAATTAGGATAGTATCGTTGTATATACATATATATCTATATACGTGTATAGATAATACGTCAAAGAAGAAAAGGGGTTGTAGCCTATATCGTGAGGTAATGATTGTGTGGTTGAAATATGACTACTGATATAAGGCGTTCAGATTCGGGGAAGCCTCGAGCAATTATTTAAAGTGTATAAGCACCGATTGTAAGTCACCACAGCGTCAAATCGAATGTTGCGTATGCTAATTAGGGGAAGTCAGAGATTTATCCGGCACGTCGCTTGGCAACAACATCTTTTTGAGAGTGATACAGCTCGATTTTGTCTGCTCGCTCGGAAAAGGGAGACGACGTAGTCCTCGAAATCTGAGAGAAAATCAGCCCACGTACTACCATTGCTCTGTATTAATATTCATCTGAATTACGGATTACATCCCCATAATACTATTACTCGTAAATTGCTCCTCGTCCACCTGAGCACATCTTTCGTATGATTGGTATTAAATTCGAACGAAATATTAATAACCTACGTAGTTTTAAACAGACGAATGGGAGTGCAGTTCTCAGAATCAATTCTTTCTTTTGACAAAGACGTAAAAACACGAATAAGGAAATTTTTTTTTGATAATGAAAACGGCGTCTTTACAGCAGACAGAAATATATAAATTAGAATTCGAAATTCGAAAGTGGGCAATAAACATATGTAACAACACATACGGTTTACCAATTTGTCGTAAAATCTTTAGCAGGACTTGTAATAATTTCATTGGTTTTGTTGTAATTGGGGCGAAGTTGAGTTAACAGGGAGTGATGTAACAACGGATCCAATTAACGTAAAGTTTGACTAAGCTTCTTGTAAGGACGCACTACATAGATGAGTATCCCAAAAGTTGTAATTATGTTTACAATTGGTCAAATATTCATTAAAAAAATCAAAGTTATCATTGCCATCAATTGTATAAACAAATTTGGCAGAACTTAGAAAGGTAATTGATACCAGAGATAGAAATATGTAGGTTTTAATATAAGTTTCTATAATTCTAAATCTTACATTTTCTAATAAAGGACATGCCACAATTGTCTTGATATTTGCAATATTGGTTGCATTATTTAGTGTGCAGCAATAAAAATTAGTTCATCCAGCTAGAGAAACTATTCTATTGACTGCTAATTGTACAGTAGAAGATCCTATATTTTTTCTTCCGGCAAACACTGTATTTTAGCAAATATGTACTTACTGGAAACAGAAAATAACACATTAACGAAAACTAAAAATTAAAAAACACGAAGTACGAAACTTGGAAAACTAAAGTATCCGCACAACACTGCCGTAGCGACTTCAAGTAACAGTAAATTTACTAAATAGTTACAAGTAAGAAACCTGCATGAAAATTATACAGATGGAAAGCGTAAACTATATTTTACAAGATGTTATATAATTTACCTCAACAATGAACCAACCGATCACTGGGAATGTACGAAAACGAGGAATTATACTCTCTATGTGTATCATTATTGCGACTACATATATAAATAAGTATAGATATTTAGCGTTAAACTATACTGCACCAAATAACGCAAAACTTTTTTTCGGTTAAAATTAGCTATACATTTTGTACCTACATGTAACTTCCAAGAAATTGAAAAATGAAGGGTAAATAAATCTTATTACTTCATTCTGTGACATTAGAAATTATATATGCTAACTTTATTTATATATTTAAGACGGTGAGTGAACCTTTGGAGTGATTAGTTAATAATAACAAACAAGTGACAGTAATAGTATGTATGGCAACAAACCTTCTATTATGTTAGCAGAAGCTGAGTTAACTTTTTTAGCATTTATGCATTCAAATTGGTAAAATGTGCTTCGTATAAAATTTCGGGCTCAGATATATGATTTTCTGATTGTTTTAACTTTTTTTCATAAAGACAAATAATTGCAACCCAGAACGTTGAAAACGTTAACGTGTGTGTTAATATAGCAGTAATTTCCAATGATTGGTTTTTAATAGAAACTTTAATAGAAGCTTAAGCCCATTATTTGAAATTGCTATTTAGCATTATTATATTGGATTTAATTTCTTTGTTATATTTTTTTATTATAATTCCCAATATAAGTATTATAATCAATAATTGATGGACGGTAAATTGATGGTAACGTACCTGTAAAAATAAATTAAATGATTCTTGTGTCCGTTAATTTCAAAAATTTAGTTTCCAACGAGGAACTCAGATTGAACGGGGTTTGAAGACAGATTGAAATTGAAAAATCATAACATAATTCCATCTTATAGGTACCTATACTTGTCAAGAAAAGAGCAATTCTCCGAATGTTCATACCGAATTTTGATACCTTTTGTGCTCTTTGTCCATTTTCATATGCCTTGTTTTTGGATTAATATTCTGTAATAACTAGAGTAATAAAGTATATGATTGAAACCTTGGCGTCCAATTTAAACTTACACTATTTCATTCACGAAACTTCAAGCACTCAACCGAAAGTTGAGATGTTTCAATAGCATAGCTATCATTAGGAGGACGAAGATATACAAAACTTAAACTTAACAACACATTAAAAGATTGTGTGTCTGTGTACATGGCCGATTCGTTAAGTCTCATTGGAGAAGAGCAAAGAGTGAGGTACATAGAATCGTGCGATTGTCCTTAGTCTAAACATATCGCTGGCGTCATTGCAAAACCGCGTATCTCACATTGTAATAATTTTTCAGGAAAACGAAAAAACCATTTATCTGAACTAATTTTATGAATTCCTCATATTAGCAGCGGCATTTATATTATTTTATTAACTACATAATTGGTATTGTGCAATTAGTGTTATTATATTTTTCACATACTTGTTTTGCCTATATTTGAAACGGGATGGGCCGAATAAGTTTCATTTTATAAATAGTGAAATGCCTAACCATTAAAGCATTTATTTATTTTTCTTGAATACCTTTTGTAGATTTTCGCATTAAAACTGTATAATGTTCATTAAAATGAAGTTTATAACTAATTAGTATTCACACATGCTTAATACAACGAATATATGTAATAATCGGATCAAGGCTTCTATTCCTAGGTCTTATTGAATTCGAAAAATTTTAAAAATAGGTGTGTGTTAGATAGTGTTAAATGGATGGTTAGGCCGACCAGTTTCGTAAAACTTGATATACATAGTCGCAGAGAAGATGGATACTTTGATTTTTTAATTTCCATTCAATCAAATTGTGAACACTGTCCACTTCCATGTGGGTATGTCCTTTTTCTAGGAATTTCTGTTCTTTTTGTTGCCAAATGCAGGAGGGAATTCAACAAGCAATTATTACGATTTTGGTAACACCATGCGTCGCTATACAGGATACGTTTTGTTGACGTTTTACTATTGATGTATCCTTCGATATGTTTCACTATTAACGTGGTAAATACATTGGCCTCTAAACCTCCTTTTGTATCGTTCCATAAATAACAATAAAATTTTTCGTCACCATTATTGTGAAATTATGCACAAATAATTTTGTTCAAGTACTATGGATAGGTACATGTGTTTGTGTTCACTTTCACCTAATTTCTGATATTTGGTTTTATTTTAAGAAAATTACTCAAATTTAAAGTTCTTGCTCTTAATATGCGACTAAACTTTTACCATTCAACGAAGAGAAAACATCAATTTTGACAAAAATGTCAGATACATGTTTTTTCCATGACGCTAACGATATCAACGATATCAAGCTAAAGATTTCAAAAATGTCTTTACAAGTATCTACTAACAGATCTACTCAATATTTCTTTGATTGTTCTTGTGATCTGTTTTCTGTTTTTTTAAATATATTGCATTTATGATGAACCAACTGCTCTTTGAACCTAATTGAAGCTAATATTGGTTGTTAAGTAGCAAGAGATAACAACTTAATTCATAAATTTTACACTTCCCCAAATATTAGATTTAGTTCTTTGGCTTGCCGGTACCACCTACAAAAGAAATTTAGTTCTCTATAGTTTCATTCAAACTCCTTATAATCCACAGTTTTGTGAATAAGCGTAAGTTCATTCATTTATAATTTATTAGCTTGTTGATAACACTTTGCTGAAAACTGTTACATTTGGTCACTCCTACAAAATCTGGGGAGCAGTTTATAAATCAAAAGTCCTGTTATCTTGGGCGAGAAACGACTTTCCTTTATATACATATGTACATGTCAAGTTTAAAAATATTATTACTTAGCCACGTACCTTAATCAATTTCTAGGTAAATATTTGCATTCAGATTTTTCAGGTTCAGTAAAAAATGTATCATTCTATTAAAAGACTAGCTAGAACAGACTATTGGTCACAGCCGCTGCACTTTAAAAGATTTTACTTAATGCAGGTGCAACTTAAAAGAATATACCCATTAACAGGTAGGGGATGCAAGTTATTTTGAACCAACAAATCCTGAAAATAGGTGAAGACAACTGGATTTCGATCAGTAGAGACAAGAAAATCCACATTAGTTGACTTCATTTAACAACTACCTAATGAAGAGATTCAGTACCTAGTGGGAAATTTTAATCGACAATGGCCAACCAGTTCCAATTCAGAAGTTTGTAGACCAAACTTCCAATCCTTCTTCTAAACATTAAGTAGCTTGCTTTGTTCCAATGAAATAATTTTATCCAACTGTAATGACTTCAATTGGCTTATGAAAGCTCTGCTTTGAAACAGAATCTACCTTTGTTAACCTTTCTCGAGTGGAAAATGTCGTATTTAGGCTTTCTCTATTAACATATGCAAACATATTACGATAAAAATCTTGCCAAAATTGATATGGAAAATTGCAATTGACATATTAAAACTCAGTCGCGGTCGGTTATATCATAGTATTTGTTAAGCATTCTGCACAAAACAATAAATAGTTGTTGTGCTAAAGAACACTTAGATTATAACTATTTATTAAAAAAGTGTAATAATGTTGCGTGTATACTAGTTAGCTGCAGTAAATCATACATCGCCTTCTATTACTGTTTCTTCCCGGGCACAGATGCAAGAGTAGTGATTGAAGTTATATATGTACGTAGCTTCCACTTACCTGTCGCGCTAATTATGTATGCAATTTATCGCAACGCACTTACTTTGAATAAAGGAAATAAATTACTAATTTGGAAAAATCAACTCGCATGTAAACCTACCGTTCAATAAATGACTCTCAGCTGTTCCGTGAAAAAAAGGACCTCATTTATTACAACCTACATCAAACGAGATTAAAATTAAGATACAACATCGTCAGCAACAGTAGTCCCGTCTGTTAATGATTAACTCGTTATGTCGCGCTAATTATACATCATCATAATTACCTACTTACTGACGATTCCGAAAATCATTACATCACGATTTCATGCTGAATAATCTTCAGCTACCAACAAACCTACTTAAATGTAACCCATATTTTTTTCTTCGTAATTAAGTACAGAACTGAGCAATCCATTTATATCATGCAGGTACTACACCTATATTTAATAAAAGTTGCAATGCCCGGCTAGTTCTAAATTTTGACGTATGTATGTATATACAAAATGATAAATCCTTCTCTATATTATGTACGTCCAAATTTATGTTTATACAATACACGATTATTATATCTGGAATTACAGGAAAGTGAGTTTTTGTTATGTTCGATAAAAGTTTGATAATACTGTTTACTGCGATCAGTAACTAACTGCTTCTAAAAGAAAATATTTCTCTCATTATTAACTATGTATATATTATTTTTGACTGTGTCAGTGTATGTATATAGCGCCTTTGACCTTCCTAGTTTTTCCATCGTTGATAATTACCGCCTTTAGTGGTTTAGCTTGAACCTACTTAATTGGAAACATTCGTAAATGCTTATTTTCTTCGGATTTAAGCTCTATTTCCCCAGGTGTTTTAGTTGTACGTGATACCAAATATGTGAGCTTTGGAATTGTGGGAAAAGAGAGGACCAATTACCGATTTTGTTCTTGATGAATATATCTATGTCCATTTATTGTGCTTTTCGCCAGTTAATACTCCTACTATTTAATAGAATATTGCGGTCAAAAATTTAGAAAATCGGAACTCATTTTTT